>NAGG01000152.1:0-189258 GCA_003031705.1 Calonectria naviculata | reverse complement strand
ATTATTAATAATAATAATAATAATAATAATAATTATAATATAAAGAAAAAGAAAAAATTTATTTTAATTATATATTAAAAATAGTTAAATTAAGAGTAGGTTTATTAGGTGGGTCTGGCTATAGCTAATCAGAGGCCATAACTCACCCTCAGCTCAACTTGCTATAACCCCACTTATATAACCCCACAGTCAGGTGACCCACCGAGCACACCCTCAGTTGATGTTGCAGCCCCGATTCCAAACACTCTCACGAATCATGTAAAATTAACCACGTGGGGGAATTCGACAGGAAGCGTCTGCTTCAACCCACGTTCCCAGCTTATTGCCGCGGAGCCGGCCGCCACTTGGGGAAGGCTGGACCGTCGAGCTAGCCATTGGCCTGTCGGCTGCGGGCTCTGCTTAAATGTTAGAAATAAAAATCCACCGCCTGGGAGCCTCACCATTAGGCCCGAAGCTGGTGGGTATACCGATGCTTCTATCACGTCGGCTGTGGCTCAATTGACAACAGGGTGCCCGCCGCCGAAGGGACGGTCCTTCTAGCGGCCCGCGGAGCCGGGCAGCGCGACGCGGTGATTGGGCCTCGCGGGCCAGGCTGGGTGGTAGTGGTAGATTCAAAACAGTGGCGTCGTTGTTAGCAGAGATGGAAATGGGGGAGGCAGGGTCTGCAAACGGGCCAATTGTGGACCTGTTGGTCGTGCTAAATGTACGATAGAGGGGCTCCCCTCGACCCTTGAACAATCGCTCTGCCCTGAAACCAGGCCGTTGTCGTCATTTAGAAGCTTCTCTGGGCTGCTCTGCACGCCCTACAATGGACCCTCGACTCCGCCGGTCGGCTGTGCCCCAGCTTTTTCGTTGTTGATCATCTCAATTTTTTGATCAGCTGCTAGTTCCCCGTGGAGGAGAAAAAAAATCTTAATTACACGCCGTCCAACCATGATCCAGCTTCCCCGCGGCTGAGCCGACGTCCGATCTCCCTGCCCCTCTTTGTGTTGGTCGTGCCTCGCATGATCAATGCCAGCGAATATGCAAACAGCCGAAATAAACCTGGACGCTTCGTCATGACTCCGTTGAGCTGAGCCGTAGTGTCGTAGTGTGGGCTTAGCCCAACTCCGCTTTGAAGCCAAGACCAGCTGGCGGCTACACTAAGCCGCGGCCAATTTGGATCCCTATTCACCGTTATATCCATTTTTCCCCACAAAGCATTAAAGGTGGCCGGTCATTGAACCTGAAATAGGTAACGGGTCTCCATTAGTCAATATCAGTAACCGTTTCACCACTTCGTCCCCGCCCTCGGTAGGAAGCCGACTCTTGTATATAAAAGCTGGCACGTAGACGTAGATTGTGTCGAAAGGATATCCAGTATTCTCCCATAAACAACCCATAAATTAAAAGCAAACACAATGGCTGTCGTCGACTTCACCACTTTCAGAAACGTCATCGGTGGCAAGCTTGTCCCCACCGAGAAGACAAGGAACGGCGTCAACCCTGCAACTCTCGAGGAGCTGCCTCCAGTCCCCATCAGCACTGATGAGGATGTCGACAACGCCGTGGCCGCTGCAAAGAAGGCCCTCAAGGGATGGGCCAACACACCACTGAAGGAGCGACAAGAGGCAGTGATTCGCTTTGCCGACGCTCTGGCCGAGAACGCCCCTGCGTTCGTCAAGATGCTCACTCTGGAGCAGGGCAAGACAGTATGTGATGCAGCTTGGAATTTCAAGGGATGCTTAGTAACCTTACGACAATCTAGACTGCCGGTGCTCAGACAGAACTTGATATGACTGTGGGCGCACTAAAGGGAATGGCTGCTCTTCCATTCCCTGAAGACGTTATTCAAGATACTCCCGACTGCAAGGTGATCACTCGATATGTGCCCGTCGGCGTTTCTGTCGGTATCGTGCCATGGAACTGTAAGTAAGCTTGATAAATGTGAATGATTAATCCACTAACATCTCATAGTTCCCATTCTGCTAGGTTTGCACAGCTCCATCCGCAATGCAAAGACACTTCTAACATGTACAAAACAGCATCCTTCAAGCTTGCGCCTGCTCTGATTGCCGCCAGCCCTATCATCCTTAAGCCTTCGTAAGTAGACAATGAAGGAAACCCTACAGAGCAATTTCTTACTTAAAACAGTCCATTTACACCTTACTGCGGCCTCAAGCTCGCCGAGCTTGCCAGCGCCTTCTTCCCTCCCGGAATCGTCCAGGCGCTGAGCGGTGATGATTCTCTCGGCCCCAGACTAACGGCTCATGCTGGTGTGGACAAGGTCAGCTTTACTGGATCTGTCGCGACCGGTATGAGAGTTATGGAGAGCTGCGCCAAGACATTGAAGAGGGTTACTCTTGAGTTGTAAGTGTGGGAGTTGCCTGGGTTCCAATTAGGTGCTGACATGGAGACAGGGGTGGCAACGATCCTGCCATTGTCTGCAAGGATGTGGATATCGCCTCAACTGCCGCATCGGTAAGACGCAACTCAACAGAATGGATCGTGAAGACATAATTAACAAAAAACAAGGTCGCCGGTCTAGCCCTGTTCAACTCTGGCCAGGTTTGCATTGCCATCAAGCGCGTTTACGTCCACAAGGACATTTATGACGAATTCCTCGAGGCCCTCCTCAACGTTGTCAAGACACTCAAGGTGGGCAACGGATTGGAAGAGGGCGTTGCACTGGGCCCCGTCCAGAACGCCATGCAGTTCGACCGCATTCAGAACATCATGTCCACCTTGAAGCAGGAGGGAGACATCAAGGTTGCCGCCGGCAGCATCGAACCCGTATCCCGCGAGAAGGGATACTACATCGAGCCAGTTGTCATCGCCAACCCTTCGGACAAGTCAGTCATTGTCAAGGAAGAGCAGTTTGGTATGTTCCCTCCGTAATCAGCAGTAGTCCCAAGCTAACCAAATGACAGGCCCCATCTTCCCCGTGCTACAGTGGTCTGATGAGGAGGACGTTATTCAGCGCGCCAACGACAGCGAGGTCGGACTCGGTGCTTCAGTGTGGACCCGAAACGAGGAGGAGGCAGATCGCATCGCCAGGCAGCTTGAGGCAGGAAACGTGTGGATCAACAACCACCTGAGCCTGCGACCCGACGCTGCCTTTGGTGGACACAAGTGGAGCGGAATTGGCTCAGAGCTTGGCGTTGGCGGCCTGAAGTCGTACTGCAACGTGCAGTCAATCCACCACCACAAGAATGTGTCTAAATTATAAAGAGTATCATGACCCCCTAGTCGCCGTACCGCCGGCGTGTAACCTTAGCAATTTTATGAACCATTCAACGATCGCATACATGTCATTCTCATTTGTGCAATTTCCCCATGATTCCTCAGCAAGCGCGACTAGTACGACTAAGAGATGCAGAGCTAGTAGAAGGGGCGATGCGGAGGCGGGGATATAGTCCGATGGATGGAGTTTGTAGAATGGCGTGTTTATCTCCTCATGAGGCTTGACCTTAATGAGAAGCACTTAAGAGCTAAATAAAGCCAGGATAGGAACCCCCCCCCCCCCACTTGAAGGAAAATGTGTCATCAGTTTGGGATAATGACGTGACTCAGGAGGGTCAAACAACATCTATCCAAATCTAGTGATTAGACCTAGCGTTGGGAAGTAGGAATGTGATTCCATTGTCTTGGCACTGCGAGTCTTGGCACTGCGAGTCAAGTATCGCCTAGCCGTTTCGCGTTGTTATCTGAAAAATTGAGACTAGATCAATAGCGAGTTATGTCATGTGACTGAGAGACAAGGCATTGCGATAGTATGCAACTTGCTCGCGGCAATTCTTACCATCAATCTTCTCACCGTCGTCACTGTTTCCGAGCACTACGGCACTCGCGCTGCTCTTTTGTACGTCGTCGGGGTCAGCGTCGCATCGCCACGGCATCTCCAGGCAATCGGAGTGCCCGCATCAACCAAGTCGCAGTCTGGAAGTCGCTAGAGCCCGAGGAATTACGTTTTGCGGTCGGGATTTCGGTTCCTGGGCTGAGACATGTCTCTGCCCCTCATGTACATTGATCCGGAGATGCAGAATCCAACGGGGTCGAGATCCAACGGGGTTGAGACATTGACCGGGATGTGGGCCAGGCTGCCTCGCATGCAGCGGGTGGCGACGTGTTTTGCTTCTCGTCAGGTGTTGATTGTACGGTGTTGAGCGTCCGGTGTCATTCTGCCTCGACATCACTGGGCAGGAATGTCGAATGCCGAATTGTCTGGTTTGCCGCGACAACAAGAACAATCCCCCATCGGCAACTTCCTTTTGTCAGTGGCGTGGCGCTATATTTTTAGGCGAATTGTCATCCCGTCGGGCAACGTTGTACACGCGGTTCGTCGGCCGACCGTGGGAGGGCTAGCGCAAGCCCACTTGTTAAACCGGAGCGGTGGTTCTCGCTCCCCTGGCCCGATGGGACATGTCAGGTTGCTTTGGGGGCGTCTGGCTCCGGTACTGATATGTCTGTCATATGTGACTTGGATTTGGGGCGCGCCACACTTTGTGATCCTCTGTCCCGAGAGCGAGCAGCGCCTTGCGAGTCCCGCCACGGTGGCAGCACACTTGGGACGACGTACGTGTGCCATTGGCCGCTGGTGATGGAAAGCTGAAAGTTAGTCCCAAGCGTCCCACCCGGGCTAGCTTCCGGTGCCCCGTTCTTGGGCCAATCTACCCGTCCCTGTGGGGGATGGGAACACGAGCCTTGGTATGGAGCCCTGGCTGACACAAATATTGAGTCACCTACACGTGGTGTTTTATCGGAGCGTTGCTGTTTTACTTTAGTCGCCCGATCGCGAGGCTCGTGTTCTGGGGCCCCTCGTCGCAATGCTGCCCTCGGACGCGCAAAGCTGTCATATCCAGCTGTCTCCGCGAGATCCGCCCGAGCGTGTTGCTGTTGCTGTCCGTGGCCAATAAATACAGTAATTCTGCGCCCTTGTCCTTCAGCCTGGGGGTTGAAACCAAGCCCAGGCACTCACTCTCGTTCTCCGGCCTCTCCCAAGCCGAGTCATGCTGATCGGTGGCCGAGCCGGCACTACCAGCTCCTTGGCCCCCTTCAACGCCGCCTAGACGAAGTTACCTTTGCAGGGGAGGGGGGCGATCCAGCTACCCAATGAACCGCGCCATGAATTTCCCACGCCTCAAACGTGCGGTCGCTGCTAACTGTCGCTAGGCCCAATACAAAGCAATCATGTCTTGGATGAGCTTGGTGGCTCGACACTATAACGCCACGGGAAAAGGCGCGACCGACAGGGCTGTTTGGCCGTCTTTAATACCCAACCCTGCAGCTGCAAATCCGCGCGTTGCACCTCCGTCTCCACCATCGTCCTTTCTTCATATCGATGGCCCATTTTCTTTAACCATCTTCCCACCGCGTCGCAATCGGGCTAGATGTCCCGGTTCGACGGCATCGCGACATGGCCGGGGAAACGGGTCCCATATCAGCCCCGCTGCCGATTGATATGGCCATCGCCGGATTCTTCGCCGTCGCCATTTACAACTGCATCGAGATTCTAGTTTCGCTGCTGGGTCGATTCAAGCGCTACGATGGCCTTTACTTCTGGAGCATGCTGATTGCGACCTGCGGCATTGTGCTCCACTCGATCGTGGTGTTGCTGCGCTACTACAGCCTGGGACCGAACTTTCCATTGTGCGTCTTGACATGCATCGGATGGTATGGCATGGTGACGGGCCAGTCTGTCGTCCTTTACTCTCGTTTGCATTTGATCGTCGCGGATAGGGCGAAGATCCGATGGGTCCTAATAATGATCATCACCAACTTTTTCGTCCTCCACGTTCCGGTCACCGTCCTGTTTCTGGGGAGCAACACGCGGGATTCCAAACACTACCTCACCGCCTTTAACATCTACGAGCGAATACAGTTGGTGGTATTCGCTGTGCAGGAGTCCATCATCTCGGGTCTTTACATATGGGAAACAATCCGCGGCCTCACACCGATTTTCGAGGTCAAGAGGGCCAAAGAGCGTAAAATGATCCGACACCTCGTCATCGTCAACATCCTCGTCATCCTACTCGACGTCAGCCTCCTCATCACCCAGTTTGCGAACCATTTTCAGATCCAGACGACGTACAAGCCGGTGGTCTACAGCATCAAGCTAAAGATGGAATTCGCAGTGCTGAACAAGCTTCTCCTGCTGCTCCAACATAGCGACTGCACCTGTGTTCACGTAATGGGGGATCCGATCAGTATTGACCTGGCGCCGTCAAATCCGAACATGCGCGAATGCCTCCCAACGAAAAATCGCCTGCCTCTACGAACTCACTTGGTTACATGACGTCCCTAAAAGCCACCACCGGCGCGTCATGGCCGATGGCATTTACCGCATCTATATCCACAATTTTCGACATGACAGTACGGACTGGGCATTCATATTCCACTCTTCCTGGACTACCTTGGAACATTCGATTGGGATGGATTGTCCCAGCTCCGCGCTAATATTCTGGCAAACCCTCTCTTCCGTGATATAGACTTCAATCTGAATAATACTTGCCGGTACTGCAATACCTTTCTTTGCCCGAGGCAACCGATATCATGAAAACGATGTCGGGAACAGGAGGAAGATAACTCATGCTATTATTCTGTCGGCAAGACTTCGGATTCAGTCAGTTCAAAAATAAGATTTGACACACTGGAGGATTACGTGGAGATGACCACACCGCCAAACACTGCATTGACCCGAGTAAAGTTTATGTTGGAAGAAAGGATTGAGGAACTTCGATTATTGAAGCTGGAACACATCGAATGGAGTCCAACCCCCGACATATTCTCTCGCACGTGCAATTGGTGGATATATATCTGGGTACGAGGTTTGAGTGCTCGAACATACCCACAATACCAACCAATCTTTGGTTGACGCAAACTCTTGGGCGTTTCTAATGCGGCGGCATACTGAGGCTGTTCAAAGCAACTTATGGGTGTCTCTTGCACATGGACACAAGCTTTGAACTAGTTTAGCAAGAAGCCGGATGCATCCATTTATGAGGTTTAGCAGCGGACTAAGCCTGTGCAGAGCACGTCATACTGGATATTTATAACCCTATTACGGGTAATTCTTGATGCCATGAAACAATTATGACATTTTTTTTTTGTACATAGACAATATTAGAATACCACTTTGTACATTCATGATAATATGCCAAAATACTTCAAGATATGTATTCGATCTACCCGACTAAAGGTAGACGGGCGTCAGACCCAAAGCCTGAGCAGCGGTGTGCCTCTTGAATTCGATCATAACGCGCTAAATGCATGGTCCTTGTTGATATTTTCCGCCCAACGCGTTGGTTGCAGGCATTTACGAATAGTGTGTGATCCTGTAGCCGAAAAAAACAAACATGGCAGCTCTGCTACGCCCAGATTCGTACGCAGTATATCGTCTCAACTAATCACATTCGCAATAGAGTTCAAATGTGACGTCTTTGCATCCATGTATGAGCGAGATGTCCTGTTCAATGTTTTGTTATCAAATGCATTAATCTTCCAGACATGGGATGAGCTATTGGTGGCAACCATTCGCTACATAGATAGGGCCTGATACCCTCAATTGCTAGTTGAAATTAATGGTATTGGTTCCCCCGGTGTAGGTATTGTTGGCGACGATATTCTTCCCGTATATACCCCCGTGGAATACGGCTGTTGGCTGGCTCGGTTTTCTTTCTGTTTTGGGAAAGATGTTCACCAGGGCCTTTGCTACAGAGGCTGCGGTAGCTGCTGCGAAATTCTGCCAGTGCTTTTTCTTGTGGCTGTCGGCATAATCGCAGACACCCTTGATGATGACACAGGGGATCTCATCGAACACGCCAGCTCCTTCCATTTCGAATGCCAAAAGATCGTAAAGAGCAGCTATTCTATCACGCTCAACTCCGGACTTTAGTACAGTGTCGCCTGAGCCAATTTTGCCGACAAAGATTCGCGGGCACTGTGCTTCCTCTGGCTCGAGACCCTTGATAACCTCAAGACGATCTCGGGGCACTAGAAATGCGTCGTCGCATTTCAACTCGTCACAAGACCGTTCCAAAGCGTCGTTGCAGACCTCATGAGGACTTTTGTTGCATATATTGCAACTCTGATCATGATGCTTATGGTGGTAGTCTTTCCGAAATAACTTGTCGGTAGCAGCGCCAGGGTAGGCATATCTAGCTCTTTCCCAAGCTCGTCTTACTTCGGACTGTTTCTGTTGGATTTGAAGAAGATGCTCGGCGGCATTGTCCTCTACAACTTCTCTGGTGTCCGTTTTCAACCTGTTGGCTAGATTACGCACAATCTTATTCCCGCGTCCAAGTGAAGACTCAACATCATCCTTCATGGCGAAGCCGTTGATGTTCTGCCGACCTAGATCATACTGTATTACGGTTGTGCCGACAATGACGTCCCCTAGCAGCATATCTTCCCTATTAAGCGCTTTCGCACCAGGAACTCCACCACAGATGCCGATGACAAGGGCGATTTTCACCTCTGGGAAACTGGACCGGAGCGCTGCCGTTGTGCTCGCGGCGCTGGCCTTACCCATGGTGTCAAGAAGAACGAGCACCGAGTTGAACTCCCCGATACGCCCCATCTTATATATGTTTTGATCACCGGCCGCGCGCCCGAATTGATTGTCCCATGCCTCGTCGAAAGTCAAGCTGACGGCATTGAATTCGCAGGGAAGAGCGCAGACGATGGCGATCTCGAACTCGGTGCGACTGGTCGGACGCGGCATTGTTATGGAAAAGTTTTTCAGTTTAATTTATACTGGGATCCTGAAATTGTACTATGCAAGAACACAATTTTTGACACAAGACATAGAATCATCACGATTTTATTGGAGTGGGGAAAATACGCATCCCAGGCTGACCACATGGCAATGGAGCTCAGCCTCACGTGGACCAGCTGATAAGCCACCATATCCAATAGTATTCTAATAAGCACCTAATGGGAAAGGAGCTGAAATGAGCTTACATCCGAAATGATTGTTCTGATTTGTTCTCGAAATGTCTGATGATGGGGGAACCGTACTTAGAATCATCTCCGTTGCCTCACTGAATGAAAAGTACATAATAACAAAACCAACCACGCTAAAGAAAAATTATGTAAAATGGAAACCATGGAGAGGAGCCCCCCTTGTAATTTACCCTGCTGATGAGCGAGGTCGGGCGGGTGCCTTGGCTTACATGTCAATCCCTTATTGGGTGGAGGACTAGCCCTCGAACCACAGGTGATTTTATCACCAAGATATTCTGGGTGCTGCCGCCTGATACAGGGTACCTTACCCAGAGGAATTTTTCCATGTCAAATGTATCCACCCCTCATTTTTCCAAGCCAAGCGGGGCCTTCTACTCCCTGGTCGGGAAAATAGCAAAAGCTCAGCCCTACCTTTTTGATGATTGCATTTTCGCCCGGGTAACCAGGTTTAATTTACGCTTTCTTTTTGCTTTAGACGTGTTTCATACTAATGCTGACCGCGAGCCATGATAAGGGCCTCACGTGAGTTCAACAATGGGTTGCAAAGTAGCAGGACCGACAAGGGTCCGAGCAAAGAAATACCGCAGTCAGTTACTGAAATCATAGAGGTACATACAGTAGTTGAGATTTATAATAAGATAATATCCAATCTAATTGCAAACCAGGGTAGCAACGTTGCAAAGAATGTTGAGCTTCGAGATCACAGCACATTGATCATTGGAGATATCTACCAAACTCCAAAACCAGCTGAAGGTTCGTGCAAAGCAAATTTCATAGCTGGAAACTAAGTGAGATATCACTAACATATAAAAGTACCCATTCTACAAAAAGTTGTAGAATGGCTTAAATGCATCAACTTCAAGACAATCTATCAAGGCCATCTTGATAAACTCTATGGTTCAATAGGCAAAGGATCGTTAACCCACACCAAGTTTCAAAACTGGTATAAAGGTGAATGCAAATGGCTTTGGTGCCATGGTATGCGTAAGTCCAAGACCCCATTTCGCTCTTGTAATGTTCTATGTTTACTGATTGGCTGGATTCCGTAGCTGGTGCTGGAAAAACTGCCCTTGCGTACGTACTTATTCGTACACCACCCTGAGTCTGAACCATGCATTGACCCGATTTTTAATATTTTTCAGTACGATTATTATAAGATACCTTTTGCACGAGCAAGAGACACTTGCGGCACCAGGTAAAAAGAATATTGCAGCGGCATACGCATATTTCGATCATCTGGATCGAGAGAATTCGGCTCTCGAATATTTAAGAGCAATTTTATGCCAACTGGTTGAACGGTCCGAATGCATCACTGCAGAACTCAAAAGCCTTTATCAGGATCACAACTATAATCGGGGTCGAACTTGGCCCAAGCGATTGGAGGAATACTACGCGGCTCTTGAGTCGCAAATGGACAAATTTGATGTTGTTTATTTAATTCTAGACGCATTGGATGAATGCCGGGATGATGATGCAGTCCAACTGCAGCTTGATACTCGTTCAAGCCTTTTACGTATGTTTGGGGCCCTTGGTGACAAAGTCCAACTTCTTATCACTTCAAGAGAAAGCCACGTTAATGACGATGGGCTTGGTATTAATCTTTATGATCGATTTGTTCATATGAAAGTTCTAGTCCCGGATGACGACATTTCAGAATATATTGAGGGTCGGATTGCTGCAAGCAAACCTCTTCGAGAACTTACATCCAATGGTTCTGGAGGACACTTGATCAAGGAAAGAATTAAAACGGTAATAACAAAGAAGGCATCAAACATGCAAGTTGTATTCTTCCTTAATATTCTACAAAATCAACTGCTAACATTTCTAGGTTCCTCCCCGTGCAACTATATATGGACTTTCTCAATCTCAAGGCGGAGCCAATTTTAAAGCGAAGTTCCAAGGTCAAAAAAGCATTAAAGAACCTACCTTCTTTCAACGATGAAAACTTTGAGACTCCCTATCAGAATGCTTACCAGGATATTCTAAAGGGGATATTCGAAGATCAGAATGAGTCTGATGTGGACCTTGCCCGCCGAATTCTTGCATGGGTGGTTTTTAATAAAGATCCGCTGCATCTCACAGCAGACATAGTGCAAAGGGGGCTTCAATATGGGCCAGTTGATGACACAAGCAGTGAAGAAGAACAAAGTGAGTATAGCTTTGAAGACTGCGATGTAACAGTCTCTAAATTGCGCTCTGTTTGCCGCGGACTTATTACAGTGGACGAGAAGAGCCAGAATCTTCGGTTTGTTCACTATACCGCGGAGCAGTATTTCTCCAACCCAAAGGTTCAAGATGTTCACTTTCCCTCTGGCCAAGAGCAGATTGCTCGGGCATGTATATCTTGCTTGCGATCGCATACTTCTAAGGCACCAGACCAGATACCCTTATATCAATATGCTAGTCAACACTGGGGTCTACACGCAGCCAGCGTGGAAATGAATATTCTAGGGGAAGTTGAAGAACTTCTGGAGATGAATGATGTGATTCAACGATCTTTTGAGGTTGTAATTAACTGTCTTCCAAGTTACTGGAAAACTACAACAGCCTCTCAATCTAACGGGCTAGTAGTCAACCCAGTTAAATTCCAGACTATTGAACCGATTCATGTTGCATCCTACTTTGGATTGATATATACGGCCACAAATATCATGAATCGCCTGCAAGATTGTCCAACGATCAGATCTCATGGTATTTCTTCGATGACATGGGCCATGACATGGGCAATTATTGGTGGCTGCGAGTCAATCGTGGATCTTTTATTCCAGCACGACTCTGATCTCCTCTCTTCGCGACAAGAAGGGTGGTGGGCTATTTCCAACGCTCTTGGCTCCCCAACTATGTCTATCGTTGGATTTCTGAACGCTTCAGGGGGCAGCACCATCACCCTAAACCTGGATACACACTATCCGGTACAGAGCTTTTCAAAGCTCCCTAGTCCAGCGAAGACTTTCACTAGCGCCAAGACGGTAGAGTTCGTGCTTGAAAACATCCCATATGCGGATATTGAGTTTAGTGACCCGTGTGATGGGCGAACCCTTCTGTCAAGAGCCGCGGGAAATTGGCAGTGGGACAATGTGAAGATACTTCTTGATCGGGGTGCGGATGTCGATTCAACTGACAACCTTGGCCAAACCCCATTAATATGGGCTCTAAGATTCCCCCGAAGAAATATATACATTCGCGAACTCAATATTTCCGAGTCTAGCAATATGAATCTCGATCAGATGAGGGTTTTGAACCCCTTTGATGAGATTGAAGAGAAGGAGACGCCCAACACTTACAAGGAGATCGAACTCAACATATGCCTCTTGATTGGAAACAATCCAGGTGTTAGAGACACCTTTGGTAGCACAGCCTTATCTTTAGCGGTGGAGTACAGATTCTACACAGTAGTTAAAATGCTACTCGAAAAAGGAGCAGATCCGAATTCTGCTACCAAAGATGGAATGACTCCAATGCACTTCGCGTGTAGCTTACCGAGACAGAGCTATGTTTATGTGGAGCATGTCAATGTCATGGGTACCTCGACATTCAGAATAAGGCCTACACAGTATCAGCGCCCTTCGAGCGCAAGCCATCAGCCATCTCGACACCTCCCGCGCAGTAGTCCTCAGCTTGAAACAATTACTGAGCTGCTGATACGACATGGGGCTAATGTAAATGCTAAGAATGATGTTGGACTAAACCCCCTGGGATGTGCAGAGTTGTGTGGCTTGGGTAACCATTTTAGCACAAACTGCGAACATGACGACAAAGAAGTACCAAATGAACTATCGGGTGATTATTTGCCTTATCCAAGGTGTGAGATCATGATCGGAACTCTCACAGTTAGTGGTTCATCTGCCGTGTTCATCAACAACGCCTGCACTATCCACAATTTATTACTAGTTGAAAATTCCATGATTCAAATACTTAATCCCAATACTGCCAACCTTTTGGCTGATTCATGGGCGGAAGATGGCTGCTTCCAGGAGGATATGAATCTTTGTCCCACTGAGCCTACTGGCCTTCAGCTAGTTCATTGGGAAGTGAGGGTGTGGCGTTGTATGATTGAAACGAGAAGCACAGCAAACATCTATGGTCCTATATATCATTTCACCTCAGACGCCAGAGCGCCTGTCATTTGGAATAAGAGTCTAACGCAGTGCCAGCATGGTGTCTATAGGGCTCAAACCTCAGAATCTGGCTTAGCCTTCTGTATGGGAACAGTCTGGCCAGAACTGGAAAGTAGTTAACATCGTATTTGCTCTGCTGTGCTATAATATTATTTTGATTACATTATATTAGATATAATATTCACAAAGAGTTACGTTTGGGTCGTTAGCCAAGCCGTCCCGTTGGATTTGTCGTTTAAGACCCCGTCTCCAATCTCCGATGAATAGTGTGTCCCATCACGTCAAACCTTGAAACTAACCTAATTTTTAAACCACACTTACGCCGACAAGTTGCTCGTGTGCACGAATGTAAAGGCGGGTAGGTACGCATGAGTTAATTATCTGTATCCTAATTTCCATACTGTTCCTAGTCAAAGTTTAAAGCAGCCATGGTTTGATCAAAGTGGAAGAAATAGTGGAGGCTATACGCACTTCCAACAGTACAAAAAGTTTCTTTGGTGAAGTTAAACTAGCAGAGATTTATAAAGACATTCGCCTTATCTATTTTTTTTGATAGTTATTTTCCCTTTCTCTACCCGTCTAAATAATACACGTCATATGCTCCTTAGACGTTAAATAAGATGGTCGTTATACTCATCGTTGTTGTATTCGTGATATTCATGATACTTCTTGCCTCAGAAAAGAAAACCAATCGCCATGATTGGAATTTGATAAAACCAATTTGTCTTAGCGGTATGACATGAAATCCCGAAATCCTGACATTTTCAAGCTACCCGCGCAAGGACATGCCCGTTTTGTACCCCATCGCCATCCAACCCTTCCGCGTCCAACCCGTCCAACTACAACGAGACCTCAAACTGTATAGAGGATTCACGATTAACTAATGATCGGTGTAGCTCTGGACCCATGATTCCTGTAACCTGCATCAAAGAAACAACGCAAAAGAGTGACGGGAATGGAGGCATGGCCTCGGTTACCAATTCAGAATACTACTGCGGCTACTGCGACAGAGAGCTCACTTTATGTTCAGATTGCGACGGTATATGCTTATGACGTAAGCCCTGCCAATGTATCCCGAGATGGATGATGTTTGAGACTAGACACGGATTTGGACGCTGTTGGGTCGGATGGGAAGTGCTAGGAAGAAGATTAAAAAGTATCCGCTGCTAACACATGCGGCAAAATGGGATTGGACGAAGCAGCGCCTCTCAAGCAATAAACGAATTAATTTCGCAGGTATTTCGCCTGTAACATTCAGACTCATTCATGTTTATCAATATCTACCTGACTGAGAGTAAGCGGAGCATCCATTTGATTCTTTGCGCCACAGACGTGGCGGCTGACACGTTTGCCCCACCTGGTGCCTATTCACAACTTTCAAAACCCACTGTGGGCGCTAAGTCATCCGCTACATATAAGACCACCTTACTCTGTGAAATGACGGTGTGAGAATGATTTCTTACTCTCTTGCATCGCCATAAGCCCTCAAGATGAAATCCTCAGTTCCCGACTCCGTGTCTAGTGACAGTGACACCTCCGACCATGACCCTCCTTCTGAGCCCGAGGAATACTGGCTCTCGAAGAAGCAAGTCAAGATGATGATCCAATGGATTGAAGACTCTCCCAGTTCCAAAATCACGCTAGAAGAAGCCGACGAAAAAGCGAACGAATGGTTTAACAAGATATCTGGCTGTTTTGACGATCATTTCATTAAGCTGGCCCTTGAGATGAAGGCGCTCAATGGCCCGGGTGTGAGTATCCGATTCGACCACTTCGAGACACCTAGAATGGCCCAGCTGACCTCATTTGCTCCCGAATAATAGAAGAGAGAAGACAGAATCATGGTTCCAGGTTATGGTCAGCACCTAACATACAAATTGCATCGGGACGAGAAAAGGTTCCCATTTCTCTATGGGCTTCGTCGCATGGATTGGGAAGCATCCACCTTGACGAATCGCGAAGTATGCATGCTCAAATTTATTGAGGACATTACCAACAAACCAGAGTGGTGGATCAAGGTCAGAGACCCGGAAATTGCCCTCAAGTGGAAGCAGGAAGTTCTCAGTATGCCTTGGGGCGAGTACCAGGAACACGGAGACTTTTCTGAGAAGATGGCCGAGGTTGTAAGTCAGAATTCCAACGAGTCATATTTGCACTAGATTACTAAAAAGCCCATAGTGTTTCGACGAGCTCGTCAAAAAAGCTGAGATATACCAAGACACGGGACTGGTTGCCGTCATGGACTATACGGCCTGCGCTGTCAAGTCGGATACCCTCCTTACTGATGACCTGAAGCAAGCTTTAAAAGATGCTGTCGTGTCGCTGGAAAACGTTCCAGAGTCGCGCAAAGACTGGCACCCAGGAAGTGATGGAAAGGTACTCGACTTGGTTCATCCATCACTTTGGCCACTCGTATATGAGCGATCGCGGATAATTCCAGACAAATGCATCACGCTCCAAGATTGCCTTGATTATTGTGGTTCGGGGATTGTGATCCCCGAGCCCAGCCGGCCAAGCTTAAACCAAGGATCGTACCGAGATGAGGCCGAAGAAAAGGCCATATCAAAACGATTCCAATGGCTTCCGTGTGACGTTGACCTAACAGGTGAACGACCACGCATTGCCAGTTATATCAACAATCTTCACCCAATTCATCATGCCGAATTTTACCCGATAATAGAGCGATTCATCGAAAAGTCTCTTACCGCCTGGGACGTCGTCTTACGCTCAACCAAGGAACGCTGTAATACGAGCCGCCTTGAGCAACTGGAAGGAGTGAACTATATCTGCAAAGTGCCAGATATCTGTGGGAGCGGCGGTTGCTACCCGTCAAACAGACCCGGAGATGACACCGACAGTGACGAAGATTATGAGGATGATGATGCGTTTGAGGAGAATCAGAGGCGGGATAAGCAGTGGTTTGATTCTACGCATGACGTCGAACTCCCAGAACCTAAGTCTGATATGAAAGACTTCTTTACCTTCAACCTCAAGAACTTCAAGAGACGGAAGGTTTTCAACGACAAATTGAAGAAAATTCAAGTCATTGTCAAATTGGCAAACATTCACTTGACCCCAGAGAAGCCAAGATATGACGGGGGCACGTGGCATGTCGAAGGCCAAGTGAATGAACACATTTGCGCCACGGCATTGTACTACTATGACTGCGACAACATCACCGAATCTCGGCTCTCATTCCGTACGAGAGCCGATCGAGAAAACCTCGGGGAATTTTTCTACCATCCCCAAAATGACCATAGCGACGTGTCAAAGATATACGCGCTTTCGCCATCAACGATGCAGGACATTGGAAGTGTTCTCACGCGGGAAGGTCGCGCACTTTTTTTCCCCAACGTGTACCAACACCGCGTGAGTCCATTTGAGTTGGCCGACAAGACGCGACCGGGACACCGAAAGATCCTGGCGCTGTTCCTCGTCGACCCCAACATTGAGATCATCTCCACGGCTAACGTGCCGCCTCAGCAGCGGGACTGGTGGATGGAACAGGTGGAACAGACACCACCTTTGAGCGAGCTGCCGAAAGAGTTGATGGGAATCGTGCAGGACAATGTCGATTTTCCGATTAGTGTGGAGGCGGCCAAGGAGATTCGCAAGGAGCTGATGGCGGAACGGACAGTACTGGCCAGTGATACGAATCAGCGCCTAAACGGGGGCCAATGGAGTTTTTGCGAGCATTAAATTTGGGATTAATCAGTCCAATTAACCAAGACACAATTAAATTGACAATAAAAATGTTGTTTCGTAAATCCGAATATTCAGCATGATATTCCATGTACTATCCCTATGTGTCGCGGCACTTGATGTTCGTACTTCCCACTGCCCTAGTCAGTTGTACAGTCAAACCCAACGCTACTACAAGAAAATGACTCTGTATTCCCCGGTTTCGCGCCAAAATGCGAAAGCGGACATTTAAAGGGCCCATCTCCGATTGTTCTGCGCTGACGTTGGAAATTGAAGAACCGTCAACACGCGGAACTCCGACCGGCTCGGCCCAATCTCGGAAATCCGGCCAAGAATCCTATTGTGCGATGCCATACGGAAATGTATTAAACTCGAAGCAATTGAACCTTGTTTCGCATTTTCTCAGAGCGAAAGAGCACGCTATTTTCTCAATTCAGAATCAACAAGACACCAAGCGAAAATGCTTGGCAAAACTGCAGCCAGAGCCGTCAACGCGTGCGCCAAAGCAGGCCCGCAATTGCGCCAATACAGTGCCAATGCCTCAAAGGATTGGAGCTCAGCCCAGTACTTGAAGTTTGGTTCGGAGCGCACGCGACCAGCACGCGACCTGCTCTCTCAAGTCCCCATACTCTCCCCGAAATGCATCGTGGACCTTGGTTGCGGTCCTGGCAACTCCACCGAGGTGTTGCTGGATCGGTACCCTGACGCGAGAATCTCAGGAATCGATTCCTCACCAGACATGATTAAAAAGGCCAAGGCTGCTGTGCCTCAATTGGAATTCTCAGTGGCTGATTTGTCTACGTACGAGCACAAGGAGCCCGTGGACCTGTACTTTAGCAACGCTGTCTTGCATTGGGTCCCGACCGAGCAACGCGTCGCCGTGGTGACGCGGTTCATCCAGTCGCAATCACCCGGGAGCGTCTTTGCATTCCAAGTTCCTAACTCGTTGCCTGAACCTTCTCACGAAATGATGACAAAGGTTGCCACTTCTGAAGGCCCGTGGTCCAAATTTTACACCAACGGCCTACCTGGCCGAACCGAGCTTCAGACACCTCAACAGCTTTATGATGAGCTTAGTCCATTTTGCCAAAGCGTCAATATTTGGCAAACAGAATATCAACACGTCTTGAACAGCCACCAAGACATTGTGGAGTGGGTCAAGGGAACCGGTCTAAAGCCGTTTGTTGATCCATTGCCGGCCGCCGAGAAGGAACAATTTCTGGCTCAGTATCTGAAGGAGTTGGAGGGGGTTTATCCCACATCAAAGGATGGAAAGGTTCTGTATAAATTCCCTCGACTTTTTGTTATTGCAGTTAGAAAGTGAACAATGCATCATAAAGAAGGTCTTAGATAAAAAGAGGTCTCATAGGCCTACGAACATGAGCCAATGGGCATTTGGTTAAACACACGTCAAATAGTATGAACCGCTATGTCACACAACAACAACTGGCAGAAAAATAATAAAGCCTCGATCATGAAGAATATATATGAAGAACTTACCTAAAGCAGGTTCACCGTA
The DNA here is from genome assembly GCA_003031705.1 of Calonectria naviculata. Classification (NCBI taxonomy): domain Eukaryota; kingdom Fungi; phylum Ascomycota; class Sordariomycetes; order Hypocreales; family Nectriaceae; genus Calonectria; species Calonectria naviculata. Next base: position 170,976 of record NAGG01000152.1, on the reverse strand, counting down.
TATTTCGGTGGTCAAAAATAGTACTCAGGTCAATAGTTAACAGAAGCCTCGCACTTAGTCAACAGCGGCGACGGCCGAATGTGTGCGCCCCAGTATTATCTCTGGCAAGCAAAATTTGATAACCGAAATCCGATATAAACGGAAGCAACGCCAACCGATGGCCGATTAATGTTTTGGGTGGCAAGATTTTGATTCATCTGGCGATTTCGCAAAATGGTAGCTTTACTTTTAACCGCCAGCTTTGTTCAGCTGGGCTTGGATAATCTGCGCCAAGCCGTACTATGGCTTGCCGTAAAATCGCCAAACGCTCACATCCAATTGATTTGAATAAGCCGCATTCGCGCTAAGGCTGCATGAAGGGTCGCATTGGCTTTATTTGATTCTGGGAGGTTCAAACCTCAAGACAACGCATCTAGCACTGTATCACTGAGTGCCACAGCGCTTCGTTGGATCGAAGCGCCAGCCGACTCATTCGGAGCTGAACCCATGAACTTTTAGTAATTCCAGAGACTATTTATTAAGCCAGGGGCGATCCTACCTTTTTGCACAATGAAATTGCCAGATCAAAAAACCCATTCCAGCTGTGCTTAGCCCGTTGTTTTTCTCTTCTTTTTACTTGTTGTATCTTACACTGTACTTTGTCTTCAAAATTATTTTCACATGTCGTTCAAATCAAAATTAGCTGGCTTGAAGCCTTGGACATGGGAACTTCTTGCAATAGCTACGTCTATGACCATGGTAGCTGGGATGGCTACCCTACTTGTCGCGTTCAATGGGAAACCAGTTTTTGACGGCAAGATCTGGAGTCTTAACGCATTCATCTCAGTACTCTCCACAGCAAGTAGAGGAACCTTGTTGACCGTCATTGCAAGCTGCATTAGCCAAGGCAATTGGATTCTCTTCTCAAGAAACCCTCGACGTTTATATGACTTTGAAATGATTTCGGCAGCGAGCCGGGGCCCACTCGGGAGCATTAAAGTCCTGGTTAGCCGAAGCCTTCGTGGGGGGTAATTTCCCAATGCATTCTTATTACCGAGCGGTCTATCTAACATGTAGCAGCGTCCTCGTACGACTTGGTGCTCTGGCTACCATACTGACTCTTGCCATGGACCCATTTTCACAGCAACTGGTTCAGCTTCATGAGATTAAAACTCAAAGGATCAGTGAAGCCAGTCTTCCCTATGCGTCTCGATACTCCTTGGGAAGTAGACTACGAAGTGGACTGTTCATGGTTAATGGTATGAGATCTTCCTATAATCTGACTGCTATAGCTAACTATCAACAGTCACAAAAGACGGACGTCTTGGCAGTGGAGGTCCAGAAGTCGAGGCCAATGCTGACTTTTCAATGCAAGCTGCAATTAATTTCGGGCTTGTAGCTGAAAAAAACGCTGTCCAAAAGCAAGCTCCTTTCCATTGCCCTGGGAGCGAATGTAATTTTCAGCCAATGGAATCCCTGTCAGTGTGCAGCATATGTTCCAACATAACCGATAAGCTGAAAATGAATACGCTCAGTATGGGTGAGCAAACGTATCACCTACAGTATAATACGGGGTTCATGGTAGGTCGGCCGAACTCCACTGAGTATAGGCTTCCCAATGGCCTATTTCTGAATAACAGGGATCACGAAGTCTCTCTTCGACAGAACATGGTACTCATGACAATGGCTGGCACGTCGGACCCTAATAGAACAGTGGTTATGAACCATATTGACACCTTGATATGGTCTCAGTCTATGATAAAAGTAAACGCAAATCAAAACTCCACCTTGAACAATACATGGCCAGATTTTGAAGTCAGCGCTTCGGAATGCGCACTCTACTACTGTGTACGACGGTATAGTGGGTCCTATAAAGATGGTCAGATAGGCCTCACGTCGACCGAGCTCAGGGATGAAAAAAGGGACTGGAGGTCATGGGTAATCTCACGAAAGATTTCATCGCCCCGGCTTCTCGCAGAGAAGGTTGTGAAAAGTTTAGCATACCACCCTCAAGAGTCAAATCTTGATCGGCCTGATCTACGATTAGGCTCAGGCGGTTCGAATAATGGCTGGAATATTTCCGACACGGCTGTTTATGGTATCAGCTATTACATGCAGAACCTCTTTGCTGTATGCTTGGACGGACCGGATTGCACCAAAGACTTGGAGGATTGGGAGATCCCTAACGGATTCTACACTACAACGAATGGCCCGCCGCAATATCGTCCAAGTGCAGCCAAGGTTCTTTGGGAAAGGGATAATTTCCAGCAAGTTTTTGACAACATCGCAATCAGTATGAGCAACTCAATTCGAAGTGGAGCAGATAATGCTACAAAGGTCGATGGCAATGTATTAGGATCGATCACAATCTATGTAGTGGCATGGCCATGGATAATGCTGCACATTGTTACCGAGATGGGAGCATTGATTCTTCTGCTACTCACAATCAATTCAAGGGGTTCTCAACCAGGAGTAAGTCATGTTTGGAAATCAAGCGAGCTTGCAGTCTTCTCCAAGGGCGCAACCCTCAAGGACGTATTCAATGAAGCCAGTACAATCGAGGAGCTTGAAGAACAGGCCAAACATGCCCCCGTTGTGCTACTTGACACAAGGCCAGTGACAAATGTTGAAGACTAGGATTCTATTTCAGTAGGTATAGAAATAATGTTCTTTTGAGGGATGTTGGTAGAGGAGAAGTAGATGAATAACAGGTGTCTCCACCGTTAGCTTAGTTCACTGTTAGGGTAGCACGAGCAAGGTTAGGTTGGGGAGAAGAAGTATTGAATCAATATGTGAAAGGTAACATTTTTACTATTTCGCCTGAGATATCAAGTACTCAATTAATTTGTTCCGATTCGGTTGTGGCGCTCTCAACGGACATGTCCTGAACGTCCAAACCTTTTGTGGTAAATTCATGTGTTATCTCCTTCCATACCAATGCCTGTACTCTTTTCCCTGCTTCACTGTATAGGTTTGGTATTGCCCTTCTATGGAGGATATGTTAGTGCCGTTATATTAAGTAACATATACAAAACATAATGGCAGATACATACACATGATATTGCTCATCGTTGTATAGTGAAATCAAGAATTTTCCCTGTTGAGGCAGCTTAGTACAGATCTTGGAGAGTGCGAGAAAGGAAGAAGAAAGGAAGAAGACTGCACAATAGGAAACGTTTACTGACATGCTCATTCTTGGAAGTCCTGGCTGCTGAAAGATAGATCCTAGCGCCGTAGTCTGCCGATTTTCCAAGCAGAAAGTACAAACGCACCGCTAAGTTTGCCTTCAATGACTGACTACTAATTTTCTGGGCGAGGTCTGTGGCAACAATCCCCGGGCAGACACTGTTAACAATGACATGCGGTCTATAATTGATGAAGCTTTGGTCAGTAATGACTTTTGGAGACAGCCTTACTGATGAATATATGGGAAAAAATTATACTCACTCCCCATCGGCCCCCAGCGCTAGCCTTTTTAAATGTTCCATCCCGTACATCAGAACCAGCTTGCTATTGGCGTAATTTGGCGGGTACAAAGTCTCCCCTGAGGGCCAGGTCTCTTTTTTGTTCAAGTGCCCTAGAATCCCTCCTTCTTGTTCTGCCCATGTGGACCAATCCTTGATGTCTGGGTCGAGATGGTCTCGTGAGGATACAACAACTAAATGTGGTGTACGATCCATCGTTTGGCCTTTCATCCAAGGTAAGAGTAGAAGTCCCAGAAGCACGGTGCTGAGTGCGTTGACTTGGAGTGTCTCTTCCCTATTCAGTCTCGTCAGGAAATCACTTTTAAGATATCTGGTAGAAATTAAAGCTTTGTTGGATTGACGTACCAGCCCTCAGATGATTGAGCGTAGTGAGGGTTAGAGCAACCGGCGTTCAAGACGACACAATCAACGCCGCGTGCATACCTTTGTTTTAATGATTCAACAAAGGTACAGCATGAGGAGTAGGAGTTCATATTCAATTCCATCACGTTGAGCTTTCCCTGGCCAATTACGCCGCAACTTTCCTCGATATTTAGCTTGGCCGATTCTCCGCGCTTCTGGTCGCGACAAGTAATGATGACATGGGCCCCAAGGTTGATGAAGTGGACGGCCGCTGCGAAACCGAGCCCTGCTGTCCCACCGGTGATAACAACGGTTTGGGAATCAAACGACCCGGCTGGAGGGAACGGCTCCGGCACAAACTTGTCACGGATACGGTATATAAACTCCATGTCTAAAATAGGATTTGGAGGTTCAGTCAGGGAAGGATGGGAGTAAGAAGCTGTAATTTTCGCCAGATGGCTGAATCGAATCAAGAAGGAAGCTACAAGCGTAAAGAGATGATGCCGAATGTTCCGGAGACTTATAAATTGAAATACCTCGAGACAATTCGGTAAAATGCAAAAACTTAGATATTGTCCCACTAACGACCAAATTATCACATGGTTGTTATCCAAACGTTCAGAAGAAATCTGCAGTCTCCAGTCCGTGCCAATTTGCATTTTCCAACGGCACCCCGCTCGAGCTGACGGGGTGGCTGAGGCCAAGGCCAAACAAACTCATCCGTGACGCCATGGGCTAATTATGGTGTAGCATCATGCTGACATGGCTCATACGTCATCGTAAGCAACTATACCCCGCATATTTACCGGGTAAGGGTGACTTGAGTCGGAATATTGAGCCATTCTTTATTTGTCGTGTTGTTTTCATTTTCACTCCGGTGTTGGAGGGAATTCAGTCACCGCTTCGACTCAACCCAACTTCCATAATACATGGTCACAGATAACGTTGTAGAGAGGCAGAATTAGTTAATCTAAGTCGCACGAGATTTCTGTGCTTCAAATTTGCATAGTTCTATCCTAATTCACTGTCCATCTCCTGATATCTCTAGCGATGGCTCGCATGCTGTCAGAAAAGATCCAATGTCGCTATCGCATAACGGCAGCAACATCTCACCGCATACCTTTATATATCTACCTAAATTTGAGTAACACTTACTCCTCGCGAGGACAAGATGAAATATCGTTCAAGGGATATCTTCATAGTGTGATATACGATAATGCTCTGACACAGGGTAGTATTGATATGAAGCCATGGGTTAATCCACAAATACAAGATCTATCAGTTATTCCACGCTTCATGGATTGTTTCCAAGTCAATATCCTCAATCGCCATAAGGTATTTCGTGATATCCTTCTCATCCGCTATTCTCTCTCTTTCCGTAGACCCATCCGAAAAGTATTCGTATCTGTTGTGTCGAGCATTCGGGCTGCGCTCAAACTCAAAATCTTCCCATCGAGGATCACGAAAAATGTCGGCTCGATGATGGTAAGTGCCTGGCCAACCAACAAGATTCCTCGTGTTACCGGGCCCTTGTTTAAACCAACTGTTGCAGCTGTCGGCTGTGACTTTGTTGGAGAAGAAGCCATTGACAATATCGTTGAAGTCATCGACTGCATCCTCACGAGGGCTCAAACTCACATAACTTTGTGATTGGATTTTGCGTATGCATTTCGCAATGTAGGTAGCCGTGATCTCGACTTGCAGGGGAACCGTACCACCCCTGGCGTTTCCTTGTGCCTAGTAATTGTAAGAAAGATATTCTGATGAGGCGAATCAAGCGTACCTGAAGGACGATGAAATAGTTAGGAAATCCTGGCGCCATGACTCCCAAATATGACTCTGGGTAGCCAATATCACCATCGGAGCTCCACTTCTCTTTTAAGTCGATGCCATTTTGTCCAATAACTGGGAAGAACGTGTTGAAACTTCCTTCAAACCCCGTGGCAGCGATGATCGTATCCACCACGTGTAAACCTCCATCCGAGGTCACAATGCACGTATCATCCACTCGGGATATCTTTTCGGTGATGTAATCAACTTTTGGGCTTTTGACAGCTTCCAGATACCCGGGTGCGGGTGTGAGCCTTTTGCAACCAGGAGAATAATCAGGAATAACCCTATGAAGCCAGTCCTCATCGCCACCAAGCCGCTCAAGCATGACCTTTTTGATTCGTTCCCGCAAATTATTATTCCTTTCACTGCCAAGCACTTCACCCCCTATGAGGTTCTGGAATTTGAGTCCAAGTTCCCGTCGATGGTCTAAATATGCTTGGGGGTTTTCTCGGAATTCCTGCCGTTGTTCTTCGGTGTACTTGGGTCCTCCCGGTTGATCTGCCGTGGCAACATGCAAATCTCCAACGAAGGTGGGCGTAACCCATGTCTTGGTCCGTACGAAATGATCGATATGAGCCACATCTGAGACGATGTTTGGTATTAATTGCTGACCACTAGCACCATTTCCAATCACCGCAACACGTTGGCCGGAATACTCAAATTCTTTTGGCCACCGAGCAGTATGAATCACTTTGCCTTTGAAGACATCATGTAGGCCTGGAATGTCTGGAAATTTTGGAGTGCTGATGCGTCCTTGCGAGTTGACAAAGAATTCTGCCCTGTCCACGAAAATGTCGCCTGTTTCGAGATTTTCAATTTCCACTTCCCATTGAGATAATTTTGGCACCCAAGTGGCTTTCAGGACTTCATGCTTCAAATGGAAATTGTCTGTAAGTCCGTACTTTGCGACGATGCCCTCATAGTATTGTTGAATTTCGGCACCTTTAGGGTAATACTCGGACCAATTGGTATTTGGAGAAAAGCTTAGTTCTAGTTCAATACCAATCAATAAAGAACTGCAAGATGAAGCCAAAAGCACGTACGATATACATGAGACGGCACATCACATCGAACTCCAGGGTAGACGTTGGCGGCCCACGTCCCTCCCTGGCCAATTGGTAAGAATTCGATAACTTGCATTCTTGGCTACTTGACTCACAATCTTCTCGAGACGGTCGTAGACAGTTACTGTCACATTTCGTACTTTGCGTGATATCAAAACCGCTGTGGCGACACCACCAATACCGGCGCCAACAATGATGACCTAAATCACAGTTAGAAATATGGAATCAATTATTGGCGAGTAACTTACTTTAACAGGCCGATGGGGGTTCCATGGTTCCGCTTTTGGAAAATATGATCTGCCCTGCGGAAGCGACAATGTCGAAGTAGTGGCAGTACTTGTAGTTTTAAGAGTCATTGGTTCTGATTTTGGTCATAAAGCTTTGGTCTATAGAGTAAATTGTAGGCCAAGCCCAGGTCATGTCTGTGGTGATTTATATGCTGCTTTCCCCGCTTGCAATCAGATCTGACGAGCAGCGGGACCATGATGGTGTGCTTTATCGTGATGACGCCAACCCGATAAAAATTTATGCCCGCCTACAGTATTTATTATCCCACTCGGAGGTGATATCTAGTTGCATAATTTTCAGAATATTTTTGTAATTTGTAAACAATTACGTTTACCTATGCGAGATTTGATGAACCGATTCTAAGGTGTATAATTGACAAATCGTGTGCGATTTTACCTGGCCAATCATTCATCATTTTGACACTTACTCTAGAATATCATCATAATCTTCTAGGGCGTTTTTATTATTACAAAGCCGCGTTTCTATATACTAATGCTCAGACAGTGCTTCACCGATTGACTCAGTAATTTAATGAGTATCTGAAGTGCATCAAGAGATAATTGACCGATGACCATTTATTACAACGAGCAGTCTTAAGCTCTAGGCAAAGACGACTGTCCATTCCACCCTCAAGTAGAATTTGAGCCTTACTTGGAATATGGCATAAGGCTAGTAGACATATGTAATGCCATGCGATTACTACAACTACCCCGCATTGATTTGGCCGAAGAGAATAGTTGATTGATGGAGGCGGGCAGCTCACTCCAGCAGATTGTAGGATCCTGAATGAGGTATCATAGTCCAAAATGGGTCTGCCGAGAAACGAACGGTTCAATGCTACATGCAATGGCGCCAAATCATGCGCAATACTGGAATAGTCCTTCGTAATGTTTTGGCCCAGTCAAGGCGGCTTGATGGAACATGGGGATCAAACAGTCATGTATGAATTATGACTGGTTGTACTGAAGATCAGAGGTCCGCTGACTTCGACTTTACCTTGTGTTGAGACGGTATGCAAAAAAAGGATCTTTTGTCGGCGCTGCTAGAATTTCATGGCATTGAACACCTTGACAGGCTATAATAGACTGTTGTTATTGCCAGACCCTTACTCAAAAACATCAAGTACCACCAGGTTCCTCGACTTCCAGTCGTGAGTGCTTGAAACTAGTGATGAAACTAGCCGCCAGCTGAAGCCCGTAGAGCCTAATTAGGAAGCAGCCGCATGGCGCTAACCAGAGCTGTTCAATTATTGGCTGGAATATCATGGACGTCGTCAGCCCTATGTCCAAAGTCGGAGCATCTTCTACGCTTGTCCAGAGCAGACTGGTGGTGGTAAGCGAAGAAAACTCTCCAGTTCTACGTTTGGCTATTCTGTTCAGTGGCTGACCAATAGTCTATGAATTTGTGTGCCAACCAATTGTGATTCGGGGCCGTGCCGATTCGTTGAACTGCGTTTTATTCAACGGGAATGAGATTGTAGATTATGACACGTAGGCTAATTTCGGTAATACCTGGGACGAATAGTGTTATCGTCTTGTAGCATTTCAGCCGCACCTGAGGCTCCCCTCACAGGCCCAAAGTAGACCAATCCATCCTACCCGGCCTCGGCTAAGAGGGTCTTCATTGCTGGCATCCGGAGACGAGCTGTTTACTGCTTTGTATCAGATGTGCACAGCCTTCATGTTATCTGTGAAGAATTAGCCAACTACAAAAGCAGGCCTATATTGGCGGGTATGAGTTTGAGTCTTGATCTCAAGGCCCAGTGTGACCATAAACTTGAACTTTGATTCATTCAGTCCAACTATCTTTCCTCAATTTACCGATTCCTTTGACAAATCATGGCTTCGATTCCTGATCTTGGCGAGCTCCAACCTCTCGTTGATGCTCTTACCATTGCTTCTGATATCACTCAGGGGCCCGAAGCACTTGCCGATTTCTCATCCTCAGGCCCAGTCTTGACTGCTGCGGATCCAACCTTGGCTGACATCGTTGCTTCGCTGAACGCAGCCGCAGGTGGTACAGGAACTGAGGTCCAGGACGGAAAGGCTCCCATGCCTCAAAATGTGGGAATCCTGCCGCCTTATGACGAAGCAAGTGCAGGCCAGAACTATCTCCATTTGGTTGAGATGTCGTCCATCGTAGCTCTCTACACGGCTATCTGGAATGCCAATGCACGCACCAAGCGTGGTCATCCTGACCCATACAACATTACTATTGCAAGCGAAGCAGCGCAAGCGTTCGCTGACATGGCTGATTCTGCCTACAATGTCATGATTGGACCCCTTGCTGGCTTTTTCAATTTCTCATCGGGCACGGTGACGACCTATTCAAAAGAAATGTCCAAGACGACTGTACACCTTGAGTTTCTTTCCGAGATCTTCAAAGCCTTCAGCTTTACCAAGCCAGCTCTTTTGCAGTTGGATGGTATCCTGACCAATTTTGTCTCGACCCTGGGAACCGTCAATGTGGAGACGGGAGGAACCAACAATACGGTTGACCAGACATTGCGCATCAATCAAGTCATCCGACTCAACATCTCTGGCGACGAAGCAAACCCGATATGGGTATTCCAACCTCGCACTCGAATCGTGTACATGCATATCGATGCGAGTACCTGGCACTGGACGACTAACAAAGCCGACCACACAAGTAGCACATTCAATATGCGTTACACGGTCGTTGACTGTGATCTCAATGTTAACAAATACCTTGCCTCCAAGGATAAGCTGGAGAAGGTATTTCAACAAATAAGCGGCAAGAGTCTCAAGGAATATGGCCAGTTGATCAACCCCGACCCGGTCAGCACGGGCAATTGAAACTTTCCTGAAGGTAGCGAGTAGTTCATACAGATACTTTTTTCTATTCATTTAATCTGATTATTTATGTTTGTCTGTCCGCCATCAACTTCCTTAATAAATGAAATATGTAACAGATGTTTGTAGACCGTCACAGTATTTAATTTCCCTTTGTTCGTAAACGTGGCTTTTGCCAATCTTTCAAGACCCTGTCGCTCTAGAATTTGTCTCTTAAGTGAACGCGGGTACCTAGCTATTATTTATGCGCAGTCTTGAAGCTTACTTTGAATTACGTTCGTACAGACACTAATTATCAATGGCGAGCATCCTTCACTGCCTTCAAAGACATTACTGCTCAGTTTCCGTATCGCCCTCATATGCTGACCCGATGATGCTTGTTTCCCGGCCAAAAGCTTCAAGCCCACCATTATCCATAATCTTCTTCAAATCTGGCTGATTGTTGATCATCAACTCCAAAGCCTGTTCATATTTGGCCTTGTTGGCCAGATACTTGGTCTCGTCCAGTTTCAGATCGACTACTGTAGTCGTCATGCTGAACTTGGTCTTTTCATTCCGTTTATTGAATCCAGGCTTTTGCAAGGCCACAGACCAGTCCTTAGCCTCGATAGTGAGAGTCACCATCCGAGTGAAGGGGTCGATAACAAAAACGGCACCAGTTCCCGTCAAGTCGGTAGATCTAACATAATTGATAAAGATGACATGTTTCAGTGTCGACTGATCAAAGCTAGGAGCAGCTTTGAACGGTTTTAATACGGACACGAACTTTGTCAGTACATCGTCCAGATCTGCCATCTGCTGGTTGTTTATTTGGGGCAGGCTGCCAAAAATACGAGCCAACACGAATCCGTGCAGTTCAGATCGTTTAAGCAGCTGATCTTCTGATTGCGTCAGGCCACCATCAGAAGAATTATAGAATTCTGCTAGTGGACCCACAGCCACAGCCTTGATGGTTGCTTCAGTTCCTTCATTAAAGGCTGCCACATACTCACCAGGCTTGGTGATGGAATAGGGCATGGACTGCTTGCGAGCTCCTCGAGCTGCAACAATATTTATAGCTGCAAACATGCGAGTTATAGCTGTCATTCCTAGCAATCGAGAAAATGCCTGGCGTTGATCCACAAATTTTGCTGACGGTTCGAATCCAAAGAAGAACGGAACCGGGGCAAAGCCGTCCTTCACCGCCATATAAGGTTCAGAGACGGCCCTTTCCAGTTCAAGCCGTAGTGAATCCATCTTGTCCATTTCTGCAACAGAACTATGAGATTGTAAGTAATGGTATTTGATGTAGAAGATGAAGCATACTCGGATGGTTCGCTGCCTGGCTTTGCAGATGCATCAAATACGTCAGATTGCATGATTTTTGTCAAATCTCTGTCAGGAGAGCCAGGGGTTGGCTCCGAGGTAGAATCCATTGCAAATATTCCCAAAGTATACTCTTCAATCAAAGTTGTTGAAATTGAAGTGCTGAGATGCAAGAGACTTGGGGGTTGGAAATACAGAACATCGATGAGCGCATCAATTCGCAATAGGGACATTCTTCTCAGGCACACTTTTACATTAATCTAGCTTAGACTGCTATTGTCACTTGATGTACAAGGAAACTTTCGCGTGCGCTCCGGTGTCAAGTAGCACAACGTTAGCATGCGAACCCCACCACGGCTAGAGCCGAATCCATCATCTTGGTCGGCACGCTGGTGTCTGGTCAATGTTACATCGGCCAACTTGGACGAATGGGCGTTCATTTAAATCAGGTGTAAGCAATCTAGACCATGGCCTCTTTCAGCCCCATGTCCAGTTTCAGCAACCTGATCGCAACGGGAGGATGGTACGAAAGGCATGCTGCTGTGACGTGGTATCGCATCTAAGGCATCTGTAATTGAAATATCAAGGCATTCTGTGATCATGAGGGGCCGAATTAGGTCAGGTGTATCATAATAATGCGCCATTTATATGGTTAGTGGTAAATACTCCCGTGTAGCTAGAGACCCTTTCATATGTGTTATGAATCCAGCCCAAATATGGCGGACAAGGTTAATAATTGAAGAAGTCGTTAATAATAGGGGATATAAATAGTAGGGCCATTTTGGAGATTTTAGTGACTCCTCTGGGGTCTTTTCGGTCTAAATCAGTAAGCTATTTTGTCTATGAAAATTGTTTAGAGATTCGCCTTACCAACAAGCATGAAACAACTTGTATTCCTAGTCCTCGGTTTCTTTTTCAGCCTTTCTGGCTAGTGCTGACAGAGCATGCAAGATATCGGATATCTACATCATGCCCAATGAAGTCCTATTTCATGTGTAATTCGGTCGGAGCATCGTCTCCGGGTCTATCGCATGCTATTGGGCACCAGCTGGTTCGGATACGTTTTATCACCTGTGGAGATTAGCCAATGGCAACTTGATGATGGTGCATGCACCACAGCATTCGAACATACAATGCTTTAATTCCACATGAGAAGTAGCTAGAATGCCCGATAGGTAAGCACTAAGCCTCTATGACCACGGGGGCTGTGTATGGGGGACGCTTGAGGAAGCAATCAAATTGAACTCTTAACTCTACATCGTCCGAAGTTCTTTTAGTGACGTGTCGTGGCTGTTTGGGCCATCACCCATAAAGTCCTTGATAGACAACACCACTTTGTGCTCCTCAGCCGCTTCCAATAGTTCTTGGTGGCTGAAAATCCTAGTTAGACCTTTGATAGCTAAGCCCAATTAATCACTTGACAAGGTCTCTAGACATGATAGTACCAACCCAACCCGAATTTTCAGTCACAAATCATCATTAATCATTTTACAAACGTTATATACGAGTCTCTAGTCTCTGTCAGGAGTATAAGAAGAAAGCTAAATGCACTCCTAACCAGTATTCGCAAGTTAGCCTTGGTTGAATATATTCCTTGCATCTTTCACATCAAAAACATTTCATTTTTGAAGTTCTTCACAGCCCTCCAAAATGGCAGAAATTCCACCTTTGACTGTAGAGACAAGCGGTGCTATCAGCGGTTTCATCCAAGAACTCTTCATCAAAGCTGAGGCTGGAAAGCCCGTTGATGAAGAAACGCTTGCTCTGCGCATGCTAGCCACGGCTAACGCGTCGCCCGACTATAACTTCGCTTCTATTCGGCCTCTGACGTCTGGCGATGCACCTATTCCAGCATCCACAGACGGAGATGACAAATTCGCCAAGCTCACGGCGTTGATGATGGGTGACACCAAGCCCCCTGCTGATCAGGTTGCGTCTGGGCAAGTTCCGAAGGCACCCCCGGTCGCTGTCCTTCCAGGTTTCAGCAACACCGATGTGCAGAACAACTACGGGACTCTTTTGGATGCCACATCTATGTGCCAGCTGTATGCAAATCTGATGCAAGTTCAGCAGAAACCCGAGGGCTTCAACATCACCTCGGAGGCTGGCCCTGCATTCAACTTTCAGGCAAAGATGGCCTATGATGCCATGATGGGCCCTATGGCAGGGTTTTTTGTCTTCTCAGCCGGCACTTCCCAGACCCACAACGACACAATTCCCAAAGATCAAATCCACGAAAATCTCCTTGGCAAAATCTTTGATGGTTTTGGATTCGACAAGGATACGAAGGACTTGCTCGATGTCGAATTGACCAACTTCGTGGGTGGTCTTGCAAACATCCACACGGATAACAACCCTACCAATACCTTTGACTTCATGCTTCGCTTGAATCTCGTCCCAAGGAGAAACGTTTCCGGCAATGACACCGACCCTGTCTACGTCTATCAGCCAACTACTTTTCTCGTCTACCTGAATATAGATGCCCAGACATTCCGCGAGAGCACTGGCAAAAATAGCAGCGTTGACAAGGTCAACTTCAACTTTTCTCTCACTGTTACAAAATGCGAGCTGAATACGCACAAATTCGAAGAGAGCAGAGACAGGTTTGACCAAATCTTCCAACTTGTAACCAGCCGAAACCTGAAGGCATACAGCCAGCTTCTCAACAAGCAGGTGCAGACCAAGGAACGCAATCTTAGCGTCATAAACTGGTGAGTAGCAGTAGCAATTTGTCGTTGGGGTAGGGTCGATAATGCGAAGACACATCCAATTGGTTGAGGTTTAGGAATCGATGGGAGATTTACCGGATGCTCGACATGTGAGACAGAGTACTGCAGGCTTCAAGGAGTATTATCAACTTGAATGATGTACTTCAGGATAAGATGTTTCCGATATCTGTAACAGTGTGCAATGATATTGAGCTATAACTTTTCACTATTTTCCCGATGAATTCTTTATAGTATTGAGCACGAACAATGAAACAGGCACATCATTAAAAGTCTGATTTTCGGTTGCATGCGTTATCGCTTGGGCCGCAGCTAGAACTCAGTATTCAATACATCTGTGGATGCACACAATGCAAAGATATCTTGTCAATGTGATGATCGGTCAACGGGTACGGGATGAAATCGTGACCCAGACACACCTTGACCGTGGCCGTACATTCATTGCTACGACACTCCCAACTCTAACCCAAAGTCCTATAAGCTGGTGCACTACAGCCTAAACCATGTTACATCGGGCCATTTCATTAGCGCTGGCGTTTGCATGTGCCACTCCTGTGCTTCAATAGTATCCAGCCGCTAGTCTTCATGTGTGTTCATAAGATTAGAGGGGATATTCCGAACTGTGCGACGAGTGGTTGGCTAGGTCCCCGACATCACCGAAATCTAGTGTGGTTGTGTCTACAAGGTTAATTGGGCATACCCTGAAGTAGTCTAACCCGATGATTCTACCGCGGATGGGTATTGAACTTGGTTGAAAGGCATCGTCAGGTCTTTTTACTTTGGCTCACGACGACGCGAGTGGTTGACGCTAACGCATTCATCCAAACTTTTGTCTGTGTTGGGTGTCCGTCGTTTTCAGTCCTTTGACAGCCACATATTACAATAATTGGATTATTGAGAAGCTAGGCCCAATTCAGAATCAACCAACGTGGATATTTGATTCAGCTGGCTAAAGGTATGTCAGCCACAAATCAGACCTAGTCCAAGGAAATATGCCGGGTAGCCGAGGAGCCCAGCGTGTGTGTTGGCTGAGGTTATTCAGAGCAATAGCTTCGACCAACACTCTAGTTTAAGCCCAACCTCTCTTTGACATGCCACAAGATAGGTGCAGGTGTCTTCCACAAACATGTCCCAAGAAATCGTCATTAACGGCAAGGTTAAATCCACCGTTGAACAGGAAAGCGATGCCTCAGGTTCTAATTATATCCTTATCCGAACCATTGATCAACCTCTGAACAAAACACAAAAGAATGAGCTGAAAGCCATCGGGGTTAACATCCACGAATTTGTCGGAAATGGAGACCAGCAGCTATATCTTTGTGGGTACTTGAAGGAGTCCCTGAGTGAAATCCGTGCCCTCAAGTATATCGACTACGCCAACATCTACTCGCAAGAGTTTGTTGTTCCCAGTGTGGTGCAGACGAGTGCCCAATCGAACAGTATGGTTGAGGTGGATATTCTCATGCATCATGACATTGAAGAAGTTTCCAAAGCCCTCATCGACAGAATCTTGGAAGTTTCTGATGCGAGCGAGTCGGCAATCTCTGTCGATTCTGGTGTGGTGAGAGTAAAGGCCCATACCAAAGCTCTGACCAAGATTGCCGCTCTTGACGAGGTACGAGTTATTCATCCAGTCAATGAGCGTGTTGCCTTCACCAACGTTGCTCGTCGGCTTTTGGGATCTGATGATGCAATCATCAATGGCACAATCTACAAAGGCCAAGATCAGACTGTTTGCGTGGCTGATACTGGGTTCGATTCGGGCAGCACAACCGATGTGCATGATGCCTTTCAAGGCAGAGTAAAGCAACTCTATGCATGGGGCCGTGCAAAGGACAATGGTGTCGATGATCCTGATGGCCATGGCACTCACGTATGTGGGTCTGTTTTGGGTCGAGGCCAACACAACCGAGAGGGCTTAATCGAGGGCACAGCTCCGGCAGCGTTCCTGATTGTACAATCCCTTTTTGTGCGGTTCAATTTCATGAACCAGTCGGTCCTCGGTGGCTATCCGAAGGACTTGGGTCAATTGTTCAACCAGGCTTACCAGGTTGGTGCTCGCATTCACACTAATTCGTGGGGTACGCCGTTACCATCCACAAATGCACAGCGTCCCTACGATGCCAGCGCTGAAGGCATTGACCGATACATTTGGGACCACCAAGACATGGTGATTCTCTTTGCCGCTGGTAACGATGGGCAAGACCCAGACCTTGATGGCAAGATCAATGAACGATCACTGGGTGCAGAGGCTTCTGCCAAGAATTGCATCACTGTAGGAGCATCCGAGAGCTTTCGCCCCAACTTGGTCTCCGGAAGGAATGGTGCAGCATATACATATGGTGCCTTTTGGCCGAACAAATTCGCCAAAAATCCTCTCAGGGACGACCACCAGGCCAACAACCCAGAGGGTCTTGCGGCATTCAGTAGCCGTGGTCCGAGCGCTGAGAATCGACTAAAACCCGACGTTGTGGCACCCGGCACAGCCATATTGTCCACCAAGTCTCGAAGGAAAAAGTTCACGAGTGACGTGGATAGGGCAGGTGTTTCCGAAGACGATCGATATATGTATCTATCGGGCACGAGCATGGCTACGCCGCTTGTTGCTGGATGCTGTGCTGCGGTTCGAGAATGTCTTCTCAAGAATGGCTACAAAGATGAAGCGAACGGCATGAAAAGCCCCACGGGCTCTCTGATAAAAGCCCTCATCATTAATGGTGCTGTTTCTCTAACGGGCCAATACATGCCAGACGATGTTGGTCCAAGGCCAAATCCTCATTCGGGGTTTGGACGAGTCAATATTGCCGACACAATTGCAATGGTTGAGTCCAGCAACATTTCATCCGGCTACGGAATTGGTGTCATCGATGAAGAGACTGAAGAACCATTTGTAGCAGAGATTCCTGTTCCGCTATCTGATAGACAGAGTCTCACGTTGAAGCTGACCATGGTCTACGCCGATCTGCCTGGTGCAGCACTGTCCAATGATCTCAATCTTGTAGTTGTGTCTGGAGATAGGGAACGGCATGGTAATATAGAAGATCAAGAATTTGATATAGGTGCAACTGGACCATTTGATCGCAGTAATAATGTCGAACAGGTCATTTGGCCTAATATCACTGGATCGAATGTGAAGGTCGTCGTCAAGCATTACCGCTTGCTTAGTACTCGCGTACAATTAGCATATGCCTGGAGGTTTTTATAAAGGCGACTGTGTTGACAGAATGTAAATATTTATGTATACGAATTCTAATACAGACTTTTCCTATCTTGATGTTCTCAACACCTACCTGTTGTGGCAGAATCCTACCGTTAGATATTTCCAAGGACCCGTTGATTAGGTATGGGACGTATATGAATATTCGTCTAAATGAACAGAATGAGACCTCTGAAGAAATATTTCTTTATATATTAAGGAATTGTATCGTTTTTAGTTTTCCTGTAACATATTATAGTCTATTCTTTTTGTTGAGTCTCTTTTTATGTACCCATTTTTAACAGATCAGATGGACTAGTTTACAATATACTCAATCTAGTATTAAGGACCCTAGAACTCTGAGAGTTTCTGCTTTGATGCTTTGAGTGGAGTGTTTTGATCATTTCCGCGGCTTCTTCATTTTTCACCTGGAATTAATAATTGATTTGTGAAAAAAGATTCTTCATGTTGTGGCTTGTTCTAAAACCAGTTGCGGTCAAAAGGCTGGAATAGTTCAAATCTTGTTCTCCGTCATCTTTTTTGCCGCCAGTCGTTGCCCTTCGGCAGCCACCATGTCTATTGAAATAGTTAATCGGGGCTTCTAAGGAATGAACGAAAAGAAAAGCAATATTACCCTTCCAGAGGTCTTGGCCTTCATACTGCTCTTTCCTCTGAGTTCTGGGATCGATTCCCATGATATCTCTCATCTCAAGAACAGCTGAGACAACAAGGACTACAAGCGTAAGAGCTTGCGCATACATTCGAGCCTGGACGACCTTATTCCCGGTATTCATAGGAGAACGACTAACGATGACAAAGGCAACGCCCATTGAAGCGAGCCATGAGGCGAATACGATGGAGTACCGATTCTCTTTGGCATACTCAACCAGGCGATGATAGTCGGACTGGCTTTCGCGAACGATTTGCTCGGCACGCTGCGTCTCGTTCTTGTAGGAAGTCATTGGATTCTGAGATCTGTGATAGTCGGTCGAATAGCGATCTGCGGTCACAATGGCACCAAATGTGCCGGCAGAGTTAACTAAATAAGTTCTAAAGGGCAATGTTAGGTTCCGCACGGCAGCGAAGCGCCTTGAGGCAAGAAAGACGCCGCATAGACCGACTCCAATACCGATACCCCCACCGATGAGACCCCCCTTTACAACGGCAGCGTAGTGAGCATCTTCCTGTTCCTTGGTAAGGAGCTTCATTGTCTCTGATCCAGGTGATATATGGTTATTCCTTAAGAACACAAGATGGCTTCGAGAGTGGAAATTGGTTTGTCGGATATTGGGTGGTCTCTTCTGATAGAGTTCGAGTTGAGAGCAGAAAACGACGTGTCTTGGTCTAATGAATATTAGCTGCGATATCCTAGGTTAAACATGGACCCTACCGCTTTATTTCAAAGCTGTCAGAAAGACCAATTGCTATTGCGACAGGGATTTCGTCGGAAGAGTGGACGAATTGATATTCAGGAGTACCGGTGTAACAGTTTAATACTTTAATTTTTAAATGGCTTTGCCGGAATCTTCCGGTATAATTTAGGTCAGAAGATTAGTCATAAGCTTCTGCGTGGCCAATACATATTTTTATTATGTCGAAAGTACAGTGGTCCAGCAGTTTAAAGGCCGAAGTTCGGGGTATGTGGGGGCGAAAGAGAGTGGTCATTGCTTGGCGTATAAACCTTTACTAATTGACCAATTAGTCTTGTATAGCAAGGTGTGAAGGGCACATGGACACGGATCCCTCGAAAGAGTTCAGGAGTCAATATGTCACTAATAATAAAAGGTATGGCCCTATCAGCCGGGAAGCCAAATGCTTTCTTGGGATGTTCATTCTAAATGCGCCTGAGCAATGTAAAGGGATCAAGAGAGGAAGATTTATCGATACTAGTAGAATGATGGGTGTCTCTAAAATGCCCCTGTTAGAGGCAACATGATTTCCAATCCCTGTCCCTCCACTGCTATGATTGTCAAATTTGCGACAATCATTTAATATCTCAAAGTCAAAAGGTACTGTGCAATCAAGAAATTTGGAATTTGTGCAAGGCATATTGTAAAACTCGCCAACTATTGTTTTTGTCGGGCTAAGTCATATTCAAATGATTCATTCTTTGTAATGGTGGTTTCTTATTATTATGAGTGAAATGACTAAATTTCTGAAAATTAAGAGCTGTCGTCGTATCATGTTGCTTGATACTTCTCAGACGGAAATCATAATCCGATGTCGATTGCTGACTGTTCAGAAGGCTACATTCGGTAATGCTGATGCAGTAGGATGTAAAGTGATAAAGCTTTGTTTTACTGAAGGTTTGAATTCATCAGACGAGGTCAAAGAAAGGTGCGCAGCACCATTTACATGAAGCGAATTCACTACCACACTCTTTTCTGACGTGCAAATCAGCCCAATTTCTCAATCAGAGAGTCTCGTGGAGGGTATGTCCGCTTTATAGCAGTGTCGGCGGCAAAAGATGGCCTGTAATGGCTAAGGAAGAAATGGTGCACTCTGTGCGGAGGAACATGGCCCGAACACGGCCCAGTATGACCGCCAACCTGTGTCTGGATCAGACAAAGAAGCGGACTCACCGGCACCAATGCTCCTTTTTTGAGCTAAGGGATTGCAAGGATTTAGTAGGGTTACTCTCTGGGGTAGGGTTATCAAGAACTTCCGTAGACACCTACAGTCCCGTTATCGTAGGGGCAGCTTTAGCGTCTCTCCACCAAATTAGTACCTTTCCGGTTGTGCCGTATTGAGCGCTTGAATTCATCGTTGTTCGCTGCACTATGCACGCATCTCAAGCGCGCCAATAACTAAGATCTTCAGAATGATCTTTTGGGGTTAGCCGAGTAAATCGTTCAAAAATGCGGGCAAGTTGGCCTTTAATATCCTCGTTCTCACTCAGTTATAAATATATTTTATAGTTTTTCTGCCTTCATACCATCTATCCGCCCTTTGGACGCATATCTTTCGAGAGACTACGAATTTTACTTGTTTAATTAACGTTTTAATCTAGACAACCATTACTATGTCGGCCAAGCACTTTATCCACGACCCAGCGCGGCTCGTTGCCACCTCCTTGAAAGCCATCACTATCACAAACCCTTCAGTCGCTCTCGACCCGACTCATAAGATCCTCTACCTTCGCCCCACTCCCAATGATAAGAATGCCAGTCCCCAGGTTAGCCTTATCTCCGGTGGCGGCTCGGGCCATGAACCCTCATTTGGAGCCTTGTCGGGAAAGGGCTTCTCTCTGCTGCAGTTGCGGGCACCATATTCGCCAGCCCCTCGGCAGAGCAGATTCGCACCGCCATCATGTCACGCGCGGATGCCTCCCTGGGCGTCCTTGTGATTGTGATGAATTACACGGGCGATGTCCTCAACTTTGGGGTGGCTGTTGAAAAGGCCCGAGCTTCTGGTCGCGAGGTTGAGATGGTTGTGGTCGGTGATGATGTTGGCGTCGGGCGCGCAAAGGCTGGTAAAGTAGGGAGGCGTGGCATCGCTGGTGTGGTGTTGGTGCACAAAATCGTGGGCGCTCTAGCAGCGCGCGGGGCTGACTTAGACACACTCGTCAGCATTGCCCAGCTGGTGTCGAGGAATCTGGTCAGTGTTGGAGCCAGCTTAGATCATGCCCACGTGCCTGGTCGAGGGCACAACGGTCCTGAAAATGACAAACTCGCATCTGGAGAAGTGGAAATAGGAATGGGAATACACAACGAACCTGGGTCCGGGAGAGCCCAGGTTGAATTACCTGTGCTGGTTGGGACCATGCTCGCCCAGCTGCTTGATCAGAAGGATTCTGATCGGGCTTATTTGAACGTCAACAGCGACAAAGTAGTCCTGCTAATTAACAACCTGGGTGGGGTAAGTATCCTCGAGATGGGAGGCATTGTCACGGAGGTAGCTTTGCAGCTGGAGCAGAAATATTGCATCCGTCCAGTGCGTGTCCTTAGTGGAGCTTACATGACAAGCCTGAATAGTTTAGGCTTCAGCATCACTTTGCTCAATGTGGTGGATACCGACTTTGAAGGGACGAGCATGATCCAACTGCTTGACGACAGCTGTGAGGCGACTGGTTGGGCAGCTCCTATCAGGACCGAAACTTGGAAGGCAAGCAACACAGCAATACGAGACAATAGCGACACTGAGTATGAGGCCGTGCAGCCGAGTGGGGTGAAGCTGGACGCTGAGGTGGCAACGACAGCTTTGACAATGGGGCTTAAAAACGTCATCGTAGTCGAACCCAAAGTCACTAGGTATGACACAGTCGTAGGGGACGGAGACTGTGGTATTGGGCTTCGGAGAGGTGCTGAAGGTAAATGTCTTGATGGACTGGGACGTGTAAATTTCTGCTAACCGGATCCATCAGCAATCCTCAGGCTGCTAAACTCGGAGCCACCGTCAGGAGATGCAGTCATTGACGTTACATCCATTGTGTCAGTCGTGGAAAGTTACATGGATGGAACATCCGGCGCCATCTATGCCATCTTCCTTAATGCTCTTGTCGTTTCACTGCGCCGTCTACCATCTGGGCAGGTTACACCCCAAACTTGGGCTACAGCACTAAAATGGAGCTGCGATGCGCTCTCTAAATACACACCCGCCCGCCCAGGCGACAGAACGCTGCTCGATGCACTTTATCCTTTCGTTGATGTTCTCACCAAAACTAGAGACGTGAAGCAAGCTGCTGAGGCTGCAATGAGCGCTGCTGAGGGGACAAAGGGCATGAAGGCTAGTCTTGGTAGGACGGTGTACATTGGCGGTTCCAATTACGAAGAGGTGCCGGATCCTGGTGCTTGGGGTCTGGCAAGCTTTTTACTCGGTCTTTCCGGAGTCAAATTAGCAGAGTAGCAGGGAGAGTCGGTATGGCAAGAGTGGTGTTATTTCTCCTGGGTTGACACGAAATTGGATGATATTCATCACATCAACTAAGGAATACTCCCAATCATTCCTAAGTACGTCATTCATAATCTACGGTATTGTCCTGCATTATCCTCTAAACTCTGCTAATTACCTCGGTTACCACCAATGTACTCGGATACAAATTCCATCCGACCTGACGCGGCCCTTTCCAGACGAAGAAGTATGAGGGTCCAACAGTGGGTCCTTCCGGAGGAAGATGGCTAGTGAGGTGACCTGGGGCATGTTACGCGCAGACCCGCCTTGTGAAATCCTACAAGTAGAGCTTCATTTCATCTGGTACCCCGTTACTCTAATAATTTATGCGTTTTTTATCATTCTCTGTCCTGCCTCGAGCATTCACATAACCTCAGATACGAATTGAAGAATATTTTGTCTGATTTTAAAGGACTTCTCTAATGCATTCAAACTGCTGGGAAGCGATATGAATAAAACCCCGCGCAGTACTCAAAATTGTTTCACGACCTCCTCGATCGCGGCTCGGCTTTGGAGTTCGTTAGCCTTGAAAGCTTCAAGAGCTTCATAGAGACCTCTTTGTGTCACCGCGTCTGCTTCGATAGCCTTTGTCAGGGCCGCTCCGTTGTCAGCAAGGTAGTCAATGTCCGTCGGCGGCAGTTTTCCGTCCCACTTGGAACCAGCAAGAGGGTCGACAGAAACTAAGTGGTCAATACGTGAAGATGGAACACCAGTCTGCTTGGTAGCATCATCGCCCGGTGGCGTGTTGGCTTCCGCATCCAGAAGTGACAGTTCTAGAAGGATGTTTTCCGGAATGGTCGCGTGTTCACACCCGAGCTCGCCCATCGCCATGGCTTCTCTCGCAGAAATGAAACTGCCAAATGACTCAGTTGATTGCTAACGTATGGTGGTAGGGTGGGATTGTATACCTTGCCGGCTTAAGCATCGGTTGATGTTTTCCAGTTTGTTCACGAAGACGTTTGTAAACTTGCTGGATCTGAACGAGCCTGGGTGACATGGGATGCTTGAGGGCTGGGTCCTCAAGATCCGGCCATTGCTTTCTGTCCGCATGATACCAAGGCACTGATTGATCTAATAAGCAACCAAACCCCGGTAGCCCCAAGTTTTTAAGAACTTACAGTTGTAGTAAGGGCTAATTGATAGGCATTCTGCTTGGCTGGCAGCTATAGCCTGAACAACAGAGAATATAGAAGTACCCAAGGTACGAATACCCTCCTTGAGTAGTACCGGGCTGGCATTCAATGCAGGTCCTGTAGAGGGAATCTTGATGCAAATACGATCCTTTGAGATCCCAGCCTTCTCAAATTCGTGGGCGTAAGAGCGGGCGTGTGCAATAACCTTTTCGGTGTCATAAGCATGGAAAGCCGAGGCCTGTAGCAGAACCCGACCCTGGATGTTGTCAATGTTCTTGGCGCAGAGTAACGCACTCTGTCCAAGTTAGATTATGTTGTTGGCGGCCTAGCGTGATGAAAGTGAGGCAATGAAAACAACACCTACCATACGGTCCAGAATCACCTCCCAGTCGTCATCTTTACCCTCCTCCACAGTCTTTAGAAATAACTCGCGGTTCTCGGGAGCTATCATCTGCTCGTAAACGAGACGTTGGTTACTTGTCTGATCATATGGCTTAAAAGGAAGAAATCTCTTTGCTTCCTCGGGATCCATACAATCAATGTCGATTTTAACTAGTGATTTGATTAGATTTGCTCTTATGTTTGGAGGGTGAAACACTACGTTGCTCTTGGAGCTTGTTGAGCCAGGTGATGTTGACCATGTTGTGGTGTTTGTGAGTTGAGAAATTGGGTACGATAATCACGCCAAAAAGTCTCTGATAGGTACTGTTAGAAAGCAGACAAACAAAATTGGTGTTGTATGAATATATATAGGTATGGTTTGTACGAGATTAACGACGACATTCCAGTAGACTAAAGTAGTTTGAAACGACGCAGATGGCCCAAAGCTAAACTATCTAGGCTAAATAGCGATGCCTTTGCTGACCCGTGAGACCCTAATGCACTTGCTGCACAGTTCATGACCCACGGTGGAGCGTTTATGGAGCCTCCATTTCACACCATCCTACTCCCAACTTTTCCGAGTAGGTATTTGATGCGCACCAACAGGAGATATCCATGAAAATTCGCCTGTGAATGAAAGTAATGGCAAAAACGTTACAAAAAGGAATTAAGAAACAAAAAGAAGGTAGAGTGAAGTCTCCCACTCAAGAGGATTGCATGCCCCGGATATGGAGCTACTTGTCCATTATTCGACATGGCAGAAGCACCAATTACTTTGGTCTTTTTGATTCGGCTATATACATTTCGTTCCATCTATATTCATTAGATTCATTTGATAGTGCGTCCATTGCTCTAATAACATGACTTGTCCATTCTATCGCTCGAGCGTTTTACTACAAGCATGATGGCTTTGGCTGTATCATATTAAGCTCTGACACCCTCGTCACGAAGGTGAAGCTGCTGCCAGCGTCTACTTGATTGTTCCTACTTTAATAATAATAACGATAATGGTTGTGGGATTCGATCACAAGGCTTCTAACAATTGTTTGACTAGCTTCGCGACGTAGGTTATAGGTGGCTAAGCCTCAAAATCCAGGCCAAAGCAAGGCTTGGGAAGCAATGGAGCTGACATCTCCGATTACGGTCGCATCATCGTTGTTGGCTCCAGCTGACTGGTGCTAGGACTGTAGACGTTGACAGACCGAGTGTAAAATTCGACACCTGCGGAGACTGGATAGGGAGGCTGCAGGGAAAATTGAGAGACGCGCGTATATTCAGACCGAATAATGCTCAGGAAAGGCACATAAATCCCTGACAAAGCGGTAGACTGAGGTCGGTGAGAGGGATGCAAGTGTCCATTGGTTGCCGTATTGGGCTAGATATTGGCGTATGTGCGTATGTAGTTACTGTACAGTAACCGCAGTAGCGCGGTGGGAAACCTTCGCTAAGCCGGGGATCCCGTGGGGCTTACTGTTGCAGTTGACACCCATGGCCTGGCCTTGATGTTTTATGAGAATCGGATCAGTCTAGCTCGTTAAGGTTAGCATTAGGAAATTTACTGTGCAGTCACTGCAGGAGTCAGGGAGGGAAGGATTGTCATGATCAAATGGTGGGCAGTTCTGTCATGTTACCCATGCTCAAATCGCGAGCCGTGGTTCGCCGATGCTGCCCAGACTCGCAAATCAAGAAACGCAAAGGTAGGATTGATTGGGCCGGATATTGAGGTGATTCTGTCGCCAAGATTGAAAAGCTCCAGAACCTTGCTGTGGCGTATTTATTTGCTAGTACAGTATCGTTCGAGGGGTTCCACACCATTCACGATATTGACATGGTCCAAAAGACTATTCAAGGAGGCAAATGGATCTAATAGAGGATAAGCAGTGCCAAAATAACGCTAAAGGGGAATTTGTGAGACGGCCCAGACATGGCCCGAGACTTCCCAGAATCACTGGCGCTTGACCACGCCATTCACAACACACGTGAGTACCTACAGATAAACTAACACTGATCACGTCTTCGCCAACGTCCCCTAGATGACCTCATTAGATGCCCGAAATGGCACATTATGGCTGTCAACCTAGTAATACCTCATAACTTGGCCTGAATACTGATCAAATCGCTCATGCACCCCACAGTTAGCGTAGTTCCCCAGATTTTATTATATCTTCTCCAGAAAGTCCAGTTTCCCCGGATTCTTCAGACTCTCCACACACTTTTGACACTTAAATCAACTATTTTCTGCATTTAAACCCCGCTCCTGATTCTTCTTCGCTTATTATCATTGACAGTCATGATGGCGAAGTATGTGTCAGATTCTGAGGCGCCAGAGAATGGATATTCCGTTCAAGAGGTTGAGAATATGGGAACCGATCCAACGTGAGTCATCCGCTTATAGTGCATCTAAAGTGTCTG
Source organism: Calonectria naviculata (assembly GCA_003031705.1). Taxonomy (NCBI): domain Eukaryota; kingdom Fungi; phylum Ascomycota; class Sordariomycetes; order Hypocreales; family Nectriaceae; genus Calonectria; species Calonectria naviculata. Next base: position 145,129 of record NAGG01000152.1, on the reverse strand, counting down.
TGGAAGCTAAGTTTCGGTAACGTTCCTTAGGAATCTACTCGCTGGTCTCTCGAGGGACCTTTTGTTGAACGAGGTGAACAACTTTGTAGGGAAAGCCAACTTGACGAATGGCAAGGAGCTCTTTCTTAAGGCAGCACTAGTTGCTCAGAGTCCTGACGATTACGCGAATATACCGGAACTGAACAGTAACGATAGAGAAGCATTGGATTGCGAGTTGAACAAGAAATGGAGCCACCCAAAACAGTTGTGGTTCACCATTGCTACATGCTCTGTCGGAGCAGCAGTCCAAGGATGGGACCAGGTGCGGAAGACTATTGCCTCATCAGGTTATAGAATGAAATATTGCTGACTCTGGAATACAGACGGGTAGTAACGGAGCCAACCTCTCGTTTCCTGCAGAATTTGGCATTGCGAGCAACTCCGCTCACGACAAATGGCTCGTAGGTCTAATTAATTCAGCCCCGACTATTGCAATGTTCATGCTGTATGTAACCAGGCTCAAAGCTGCAATTAACAGTTATTTTTGTCCAATAAGCTGATACATGGAAGTGGATGCTGGCTTTCAGACCCCATCAACAATATTACCGGTCGTCGTGGAGCCATCTTTATTGCAGCTATCTTCGCCTTTTCGTCGGTTCTAGGTTCTGCCTTCACACAAAATTGGGAGCAACTTCTCATTTGTCGACTGCTCCTCGGTGTTGGTATGGGCATCAAATCTTCCACCACCTCAGTGTTCGCTGCGGAGTGCGCACCTGCTGCTATTAGAGGAGCGCTTACTATGACTTGGCAGCTCTGGCTGGCCTTTGGCATTTTCTTGGGCTTCTCTGCCAACCTTGCTGTTATGAGTATGGGGGAAATTACATGGAGAATACAGCTGGGCTCTGCCATGATCCCTGCATTACCTCTCATGGCAATGATCTTCTTATGTCCAGAGAGTATGCTCCATGCTCCCAAGCCTAGTTTGTTCGTTTACTCCCTCTAACTCAAATATAGGCCCTCGCTGGTATATGAGGAAGGGTCGTTACATCGAAGCATACACGTCACTTAAAAAACTCCGGTTCACTGAGTTACAAGCTGCTCGCGACCTGTTCTTAATGCACGTTGCAATTGAAGCTGAGAAAGACCTCTTTGCGAATGCCGGAAATGCGCTCAAGCGCTTCAGGGAGCTTTTTACTGTTCCACGACTACGCAGGGCCAATCTCGCTGCGGGAACCGTCATGCTCGCTCAGCAGATGTGTGGAAGTAAATAATATCCGAGCAGCGTTTCTATGGGATTAAAGGTTGCTAACCAGGGCCAGTCAACATCATCTCGTTTTATTCTTCAACTGTATTCGTCGAGTCAGGAGTGTCCGAGAAGAAGGCCCTCTGGGCCTCTTGGGGATTTGGGCTTGTTAATTTTCTCTTTGCCCTACCAGCTCTCCGATTGATTGACAACTATGGTCGCCGCACATTGCTTCTGGCTACATTCCCTCATATGGCATGGACTCTCTTGATCACAGGTTGCTGCTATCTTGTGTCTGGAGATGGAGCTGGTCGGTTAGCACTCATTGCCGCCTTCATCTTCATTTTCGCAGCCGTCTACAGCGTCGGTGAGGGGCCAGTGTGCTACCCATATGCTGCTGAGGTCTTTCCCTTGTCTCATCGAGATTTAGGCATGGCTTGGAGCGTCTCTATTAACGCCATTGGTGCGTGTATTCTATCTCTCACGTTCCCCTACATGCTCTCGTCCATGACTGCCACTGGGGCCTTTTCATTTTACTGTGGCCTGAATGTCGTGGCATTTTTCATGATCTTATTATGGGTCCCTGAGACGAAGCAGCTAAGTCTGGAAGAATTGGACTCGGTATTTTCCATCTCTACAGCCAAGTTCATGCGATACCAACTTACCAAAGCAATGCCGTATTGGGCTGAGAGATGGATTCTCTGGCGCCGAGACACCAAGCTAGAGCCACTTGCTCTGGAAGCCAGAGAGCTCTAATCCTGCCGACACACTGCAACACTGAGAACATTGGAATAATGGCCTCTAAGCGAATTTTACTACGCTTGTAATGAGACTACTCCTGCTACTCGGCTAAAGTTGATAGGGACTAAATTAGGCCAGGTTAGCCTAGTTGTAGTCGCCTCATTCAGTGGCTCAGTTATCATGGACCCTCATATCTAGGTCTTTTAAGTACATTATTGAATGGCTCTGTTTGCGTCTTTTCTTTTTCAAATGAAAGGTGTCCTGGAATCATGATTGATTGAAGGCCGACCGTCATCAGGAATCGCGTCTCAAAGGATTGTAGGAATATTCTCTACCTCTCGTTGATTCTCATTATCTCTTCAACCAATTTTTTTCAACTGGCCCATCAATTCATAGAGTCCCTATAGCTCAAGGTTCCAACTGTAATGTTTAGTATTCATCAGTGAGAGATTACAAGACACCAATACAAGACAAATTCAGCATCTTCTTCCACAATCAGCTAGCCCCAAAAGTATTAATTCAAAAGAGACCCAAGCTGCATATAATCTAGGAAGATAGAACGCATTTCATACAAATCGTAATGTATACTAACGGCCCAATCAATTAGAGGGTTCAGAAACTATTTATCACCCAAATAGCAATTACATCAATATATTACATATACAGGGATTCAGCAATATTGTGTCTCATTTAAAGGCCCGAATGATCGAAAGGACCTTTTAAGTCTTACTCATCATGTGCATTCGACGCAGTAACTAGCTCTTACATATACGTAATAATTGCGAATCCTGGAAGCCGCATTCCGAGACATTGATCAACAAACCACACCACTAATATCCCTTAAACTCCCGTCAGATTTCAGCTCCATAACAAGCCCCGCACGCCAAGGTTCAAATCATTACTTGTGACAGTTGAGAATTCGCCGGTAAAATCAGATGCGTGAGTTGTCATATTCCAAAAGTGGCTAGGGCGCTGATCGACATTAGCATTGTGACCCGTATTACGGCAACTTTCATTGATATTAGATTTAGTCAGAACAGAAGTATGTAGATCATCTCGTGCCGTAGTTGGCAAATTCTTTTGCCCATCACCCTAATGGAGGCTTACAACAGTCAAAAGGATGAATTCGGCCGGTAGGTATAAATTCTCGACTATTCTGAACAAAGAAATTCCACCTCCTCATCCCATGTGTCACATAATTTAATATTCAGACAATCCAACACAAACAGCATAAACATCACCACCGCCCCAGTATGAAGGCCTCGATGACTATTCTGGTTGCCTTCGTGGCTTCAATCATGGCTGCAGAGGAAGCGATCCCTGCGTGCAGGAAGCCATCAGGGGCATGCGTTATATTTTGCCCGCAAAACAAGTGTCCTTCTGGACAGTCTTGCTGCCGAACAGGATGTGGAGGTACCGTCGTAAGTTTATTCTTCAAACCTAACCGATTATTATAACCTTTCTCATGATGTAGTGTCAACCAGACTTGTAAACGAGACAATGTGTCGGCTTGGAGGGGGATTGATTGCTTTGTAACTGTGAACACTCTCTACATCTTACTCGCTGAATACATTCTTTTTGTATCTGGGGCCGATTATATGGGGAAAAGTGTCTTTCTACCTTTTTGTAATGACCCAGGTAGAAATTGGGCATGTGAGCCCTTATCGGTTGGCAGCTTAGCTAGTTCATTCATTGAAACTGTTATTGCTGATGAATCATTTCCTTCTCATATCGTGGCGGATATAAAGGGTTCTTACAATATTTGAATCCCAAATGACATTTTTCCAGATTCAAAGCAAGTGTGAGGTCTATTGAATTATCACTTATGGTCAACCAGTCAAGGCTATGCTAGTTTACATCAATAGAACTATGGTATATATCGGGCCCCTCATACTGATACTAGAATCGATACCATTTATGTGGGCATGGGGTTATTCATATTCTTGTATCCCTTTGCCATCGTCAGAGCAGGACCTTCTAGACCACAGTGAGCGAAAATTGAAAATGTACTTTTGAAAGGAATTGTCAGGGCCGTTTAACTTTCTTCGCCTCACTACCAATATAATATCTTGACAGCATTCGATTCAGTCGTTATATGGGATAGCAGAGGTATGCTATTAGCCTTAAAGAAACCCAGAGGAATCTGGTTGACACAAGAACGCATGCTAAATGAATCGCCAACCCAGTCGTGAGAAGGAACACAAAGCATGTACTGGGTATGAGATTCAATCTTAACACTGTACGCCTATTAAGCGACCAGCAGACTAGGGCCAGAAATGAACTAAAACCGGTCCACAGTAAGCTGACGACGCCCACTTTTGGAGAAACCATAGCCACTGTTAGCGTTACACGTGACTTTCTACCCGGTTCACAGTGCAAGACCAAAACTGGGTACAAATTAGGCTGACCGCCATAGCCACAATCCAACCTGCATATAAAATTATTTGTAAAGCTATAGTCTCATCTTGCTTTCCAGGTTTTTAAACAAATACAACTGTCTGGCGTTTGTATAAATTGGACGGGGCTTGCCTCCTGTCAGATACTTGCCCAGGTACAACATTTTCGTCTTTTCCCTTTGCCTGGAAGCTTACCCCGCCCCATCATCTCTGGTAAGTTGTCTCGACAATTACTTCATCAATAGGTTCGCTGACACTTAACCAGGAAAATAGGAGCGAAGATGGATCCAGAAGCATCATCTAACTCATCAAAACCAAAACCGGATACCCTCTTAGTCTTTAGCACAAAGCCTCCAGAGGAAGCTCGTCTCTTCGGTCTTCGAGGGGCTGACATTCAGGAAATCAGAGCGCCGAATGAAGATGAAGAAGCAGTCTTGCCCGACGAATGGGGCCTCACAAGTACAAACCAAGATGGCATCTGCAAATACTGCCAGTTAATGCTACATCCGACTGCACCTAAGCTCATCAGGCATCAACCGAATGTCCAAACCTTGATAGATTCAACCTGCCCGGTTTGCGGATGGGTTGAAGTGAGTCTCGTCCAAGGATCTCCCGGGCTAGCGCAGCGTTACCATCAGGGCGACCCTGCCTTGTGTGATCCAAGGAGTACCACAGCAGGGATAACTATTTCAATATCAAGAGATTCAAAGCACACCACGATGGTTCCTGTCGTTGGTCCCCAAGGCTTCTTTTCCAATGGCGGAGTGCCATTAAACTGCTCCACAGTATCTCAGCTTGGTGAGCCCATCCTTGATGTCAATTTTGCCCTGTCTTATACCTAATACAGGTGACCTGGCCTCTCGGCGGTTCTGGAATCAACATAAGAAAGACGATAAAACACCGCCTCACGAAAGGCTGAAGATCCTGAAGAGCTGGCTCGGTGACTGCCTCAACCATGAAAATTGCTGGCCGTCACTCCCCGCAAAGCGCGACACTGTGCTTCCGACACGTGTATTAGACCTCACCGGTAGCCCAGACGTGCCTTCGGGCACCGATGAGATCATCATCAAACTGCGCGAGACTTCATTGGAAGAAATGGGCAGTTATACTGCCCTAAGCTACTGTTGGGGTACAAATCCAGAGCACCATTTCGTAACGACACAGGAGACTTTGGAGAAACACAAACGCGGCATTGACTTTCACTCCCTACCTTTGACACAAAGGGAAGCCATTCTTGCTACCCTTTACATGGGCATTCGATATCTGTGGATCGATTCAATGTGCATTATCCAGGATTCACCCCAAGACTGGCAAGTCGAGGCAGCCAGAATGAGCTCTGTGTACTCAAACTCACTACTCACCCTTGCAGCCACCTCAGCTAGTAGCCCTGAGGACGGCCTCCTTTATCCCTTCCAATCCGCCCTATGTGTCAATCTGAATAATGAGACGGTCATGGTACGCATGGAGACGAATAAGACGATCGATGCCGCATCTGAACCTCTTAACAGAAGAGGATGGACGCTGCAAGAGGCAGTCCTATCACCCCGGGTGATATGCTTTGGGAAGGAGCAGTGGCTCTGGAAGTGCCCCAGCCGTTATGCTACAGAAGACGGCCTCATCGACCGTCCCCAGCTCGGGGATGACAGACTGAATCAATGGGCCGGTATAGTCCGAGAGGGTCCCGGTGATGATGGCAGGAACTATTTCAACCACTGGTATCGACTGGTTTCAAACTACTCCAGGCGTCTGTTATCGTACCAGAGCGACAAGCTCACAGCTGTGGCTGGTTTAGCTGACATCTTCGCCAAAGAAACTGGCTACCAATACTTGGCGGGAATGTGGGCGGAAGACCTGACTACCGGATTGCTTTGGAACGCATCTTCCCGTGGTGTAATTCGACATCCCGGAAACATCCCATCTTGGTCCTTAGCCTCAGTCGAGGGATCAGTGCTGATCTCTGAGTCTACAGGATCCTCGGTCCCTATGCTCAAGTTACTCAATGTCAGGCAAGAATGGGAAGGAGTGCCACTGTCTTCTAACCTCAAGGTTTGCCATCTAACCGTCGAGGGCATGATGATTCAGGCAAATTTGGGCAAACGCGCTGAAACTCAAAAGCTTCGACATCACCTAATCCCGGCCCCAGGATCTGACGAAATTCTCGGGGAGTGCTTCTTGGACAACACATTTCCAATTGAACAAGACATTTCTACCGTCTGGTGTCTTCTCGTGTGCTCGGAGTTGGAGAAACAGGACCACTATGTGCTGGTCCTAATCCCCGCCCAGGATGAGGGTGAGGGGAACGGCACTGGCGCGTACAGAAGAATTGGCATGGGCGTGGTTTGGAAGAAGTCCAAATTTAGCGACGCTAGAGGCGAGGGGGATGAGACGTTTTCAGGGGTCCCTACCTCGAGTGTGGTGTTGGTATAAGGTTGGCATGCATACCTGCCGCATATAAGTTGTCCAGCTTAGTTACCTTGACTTACTAGATAAATAAGCCGTTCCTCACAATGTCCTGTGTTGCTCGAAGACTCCAGTAATGAGTCCTAACAGTCACCATCAACCGTACCATATCCCTATAGGACTCCAGGCATTGAATCATTCGTTAGCATCTTCTATCACGTAATCGTTGCTATTTTTGAACGCCAAATTATAGATAATGTCGTTAATTTATGCAGTAATATTCTTGAGGTGGCCCTCTGAGATGGAACCATTCATCCAGTTCTCGGGCAACACCCTGTTTGCTCACGCATAAGGTGTGGCTAGTATTTCACATTGTCATTACCATCTATCAATCCATATCTAGGATAGACAAGAGGACCTCTTTTCACATCATTAATTTTTTACAGGCGGGACTTGGTGTCCTCCTCACGGCCCTGCAGGTTGGGGTGGGGGTTGCGGATGGGTCGGGTAACAGCGTAGAAGGCGAAACCCGAAGACTTGGTGGAGAACTAGTGAAATGATGTCAGTTCACAAGTAGCTGAACAGAGAGGGTGGTAAGAGACAAACCTTGACCTTGGAGCCAACGTGGAAGAAGGCAAAGTCACCGGGGACTAGGTGGTGCTGGATGCCAGTGGCCTCATCCTATTCATAATCATCAGTACAAAGAAGGGTTCAACAGTCTCGGAATGTACATACCAGAACGTCAATCTGACCGTTGAGGACATACTTGGTCTCCTCAAAGTTGTAGTGGGCAGGTCGCTCAGGGCCAGCCTCGATCTTGTAGAATCCAGAGGTGAAGTAGGCGGGGGACTCAGTCTTGGTTCTGATGGAGTGGAAGTCGGCAGTGGTTGCGTTCTCGCCGTTGGGGAGAGGGATGAACTCAGAGCCAGCGCCCTTGATGACGGTGAGAGGAACGAGCTTGCCAGACACTGTTTCAATGGATTAGCGATGCTCAACTCAACGTACTGCCCGCAGAGACTCACTTTTTGCTTATTTTTTGAGATGTAGATCAAAGTGAACTGAACAGAACGACGAAGCAGACGAGACCAAATATAAGAACCGGCGGTATACTTCAATCGCGGCCGAGATAACTCGGTCCTATCTCGGTATATGGACAAGATCTCGGATGCAGTCCCGGTATCCACATCCCCGATCCCCCAGCCCCCCGCAGGATTACTGTACTCCGGAGTCAAGCGTGGGGTCCGACGAAAAGCATATCCAATGCTAATCCTATTCGAGTAGTAAAATTCGCTAACACTACCGGCGTTCCTGAGAACAAGTCGGAAAATGCCTTTATTTCTTGGAGGAGCTTTGCCATATTCGTCAGAGCCCGTTATTTGCTAAGCCTAATTGGGACATCAGATCGGGGAGATCTGCCGTGTACCGTGAACCAGGAGGCATGTTACCGCGATGTTTCCCGTCCGTTGTCGCGTTGAGGATCGCGTCAGCCGTAATCGCCATCGCGTTTTCAGCTGATAATGACGCTTTTGTGATTTGAATTGGCCAAATCCTTCAGATTATTCCAGCTCAAGTCGATCAATTGGGGGCATGAAGATCTGCGGTGTTGCTACAGAATATTAAAATAACAAAATATCATATAAATCAATCACCAAGACTAATCAGAACCTCTCTTTGCCTCAAGCCATACCAGATTCCCGTAATAAGCTGGAAGGAAGCGATCCCGGAAGAGCCGGTATCTTCCAGCGTGGCTTTTTCGGGCCATAGGTCATCAGGGTTGAGCTGTGCGAGCCGTGCAGCTGAAAGACACCGAGCTTCGTCACTTGCACCATTCACCGCTTTTCTCCTTACATCAAGCCAAAAGCGAGTTCGGCCCGCTAAGCACGGAGAATCGGAGTCGAAACCGTCGGAGCCGGAGACCGTCGGGAGCAAGGGCCATCAAAGGCAAAAACATCCGGCGACGGGGCTCCATCCCGGAGAGGGGTAAGCACACCCACCCAATGGATGTAAATCAATGGCAGAAAAAGACAGCTGCAGAGTGGAAGAAGAAGATCAAAGCAGAATTAGAGAAAGAGGCGGCAGGAAGACATTAATAAATGAGTGAATAGAGTATCAAGGAACCCTTCCCGAAGAGGGATCGGCGTCACCCGTCAAGGCCCGGATGACCCCGGATGGGCTCCGAAGGATTTCTATAGGGTGACTGATGGGCAAGCAGCTTAATTTAGGGTTTCTATGGCATCAACTTACCAAATTTAAATGAATAAAACTAAATCTCATGATACCTTTTTGCATCAAGAGTCCGATCAGATTGGTCGAATCGATGGTTGAAGCCCAATACCAACTCAGGCCAACCCGGTGCCACTTCTTTCTATCTTTGGTGGCGCAGCAATTGTGGCATCGTAGATGCAATTGGCTGTGATATGCTTACTGAAGCGCCCGCTCTCGGGTCAACCTAGTTCCGCCTCGCTCAGCCACAGTATCACCTATTGGTCCCTTGTACTCCATCCAAGTTGTGAAATCCTCACTGAGCTTTTATGAAGGCGACTCCACCTTTGCATACATAACCCTTGTGCTGTGGATGCAAAATAGGCAATTGGCTATGCAAGAAAGAACAGGGATAAATCGAGAATGCTACCCTCTCAAACTCATGTCTAAGTTAAGCTTTTTGCTTCATATCGCCAATGCCTTCTGCCTCATACGCACCGCAATGATCCCTCAACCATCTGTTACCACTCTGTCCGCGATGTACACCTACTTGACTGTAGATATTCCTGCATCCAATGGCGGCTGGACGGCGCATGCAGTGAGAAAGCGGGGTTGGGTTTGTGCGCGTTTCACAGACTCAGCTGAACATGATTTATCACTTGAACACGATTATTTATGAAAGCGGCTGGCCATCAAGAACTCTTCAGCTTTCATCAACAAACACACAATGGATCGAAAAATCAACGTTGCGGCGGTTCACGCCGCCCCTGTCTACATGAACAAGGAGGCCACGACGCAGAAGGTCATCAAACTGATCGAGGAGGCCGGTCAGCAAAAAGTCGAGCTCTTAGTCTTCCCGGAAGTCTTTGTGCCCGGCTATCCGGTGAGTTTTCCTTCCCGTACTCCGTGCACCATAGCGTGTTGCTATCCAAGACAAAGCCGCTAACGCAAGAGTCTCCTAGTATTGGGCGCACCTCTATCCTCCGCTGAAACAAGTCGATGCCCTGGCGAAATTCACAGACGAGAGCGTGGTTGTCGAAAATGGCGACGAGATCGGACGCATCTCGGCTGCCTGTCGCAAGGCAGGCGTAGCCATCAGCCTCGGCGTTTCCGAACGAATCCCCGACGGTTACACACTCTTCAATTCCCAGGTCAACATCGACTCGGACGGCACCTTGCTTGGCGTGCACCGCAAACTGCAGCCAACGTACAGCGAGCGCCTTGTCTGGGCACAGGGCGGTGGGCATACTCTTCGCGTCTATAGGCCAAAGGCAAATGGCCGGGCTTACAATCTCGGAGGCCTTTGCTGCTGGGAACACACAATGAACGGCGCTCGCCAGGCGCTCATCACCCAGAACGAGCAAATCCACGCCGGCGCCTGGCCCGCCCTGTCGGTGATGCCCGGCTTCGAGGGCACTGCAAATGCCCAAGTTGAGGGAATGATGAAGAATCATGCCATCACGGCCCAAGTCTTTGTCATTGCGGCTTCAAATTACGTCGACGAGGCCTGCCTGCAGTGGATCGATGAGAACCTGGGCAAGCAAGATCTGCTCACGGCAACAGGGGGTGGCTGGTCGGCGATCATTCATCCCTTCTGTGGGTACCTTGCGGGCCCGCACATGGGGGCGGAGGAAAGGCTCATTAAAGCTGAAATCGACCTGTCGCAACTTGGACCAGTCAAGGTCTGGATCGACGCTGCGGGGCACTTCCAGCGACCAGAGGTGCTTCGATTCAGCGTTGATTCGCGACCTCTTTGGTCAGATGAGAAACAGGACCTTGAAGAAGTACCGCTTGACGAAGGCAGTACCAATCTCAAGTCAAAGCTTTGAAGCCTGCAACACGCGGTTTATTTTCGTTTGTCAAGTATGATAATCATGCTGCTGTTAATGGCACGGTCACAAAATCGATATTGCACATTTAGTTATTTGTTTTAGGTAAAACCTTCCCAGGGGAAGGCAGTCCAAGTCTGGAACTGGGACATTATCAAGGGAATGTAGGTTAGTGGTTAATCTTAACACGCAAAAGTCTTGACATTTTTTGAACGGAGCGCACCTGACGGGTAAATTCTCTAGTACGCAAGTGAAGAGTAAATGTTTTTCCCATTCAATGGCAAAATAGTGGCATCGAAAGCAAGGATTGCCATGCATGTAGTCTCCCACGTTGACGATGGATCAACAATGAATGGTCTGTGATCGCCTTATTTTTTCTTTTTTAACCGACACGTCAATTGTCGTCATCAAATCAGATCAATAATTCCTTTTGCTTCCAATCTCAGGGCGAACGGATTTTCCACTCTTAGCCGCCATCATGCAGGCTGTCTCCACACCCGTGAAAATTTTGCTCTTCCAACCCCCAGCACGAGGAGGTTGCGTCTGAGGCCCGAGGGCTCACGTGTACGTGGCTGTTACGGCTTCTAACAGCCCCTAAACCCCACAAACAGCGCCGACTGTCAGGCCAACAAGTGGATTATATCCAGCCCTTGAAAGAGAACTCAGATCATATAGCAAGCCTCTCAACTTTAAATTTCTGAAGCTGAAACATGAGAAATTTTATTGAATGTAGCTGTTAGTCAATCGTAGGGTATGCCAACTCAAAGAAGATTGTGGCTAGTTTCTCCAGTGTGCTAGCTTCTAATTTCGTCTCCAATATCCTCTTGAATTGATCTCTAACCACCGTCCTAGTCACAAGTTCGATCATGTCGTTTTCATTCAAGGCGCAATTCTTAGGTGCCTCATGCTTGTACGTTTCAGCCAACCTCATCATTGTCTCGTGAGACTTGGCAAGTTCCTCAATTTCTGCAATGCCTGGTTTTCATGTTAGTAAGGCGCATTTCTTTTAAGCTTATTGATTCATTTATTACCGCAGTCACGAATTCGGTCTAATTAAGGTTTAGCTTTTAGCTCAAAAATAAGGATAACGTGTCAGACGTACATCGAAAAAGAATCTCCTGCGGCCTCCTGAGACCTTCAACTTTACCAGGGCCGAACGAATTCCCTGGCCAGGGATTGAAACCGAGGGATTTCCTCATAGAAATATCATTATGAACGACAATATACATGAGTTTGTTGAATTTTGATTGTTCAATTACTCGCCACGCTATAAATATATTAGCAAATCTAAATCCTGGATTGACTAGTTGACTCACATTTTGTGACGACATCTTCGGGTCCAATTAAGCCAAACTCTTTCTCCTCAGGGCTTAGCGGGTCAATTGACGGACTTGGGCCTCTAATCATCATGTTCCTCCAGAGTTTGAGGTAGTACCATACTCGACGTCGCGGAAATTGCAGGTATGAATCAATAAGGTCATCCCGGTTTTTTTGGCGAAGTTTCTCCTCGACCCCCTGAGACCACACATCAATTTTGATTCTCAACTTCATCATTCTATGGCATTGCTCCAAATCGCGTGGAATTTTTTGTTTTGAACCGCCTGGAAGGGTTTTCACCATAATTAGTACATCTCAGGGCGCAGCGGTATGACGGCTTACCTAGCATATAGTAGACCTTCATAAAATCAGTAGGGTTATCATCTGGAATATAATTCACCAGCAATGGGAGTAGCTTTGTTTGACAATTCATATAGGCTTGTTCTTTCTCGTTATCATCTGGTTCTGGTATATCCATCTCCTCCCAGACAGGCTCTGCATCAGAACCAAGTTTCTTGAGGATGCTTGCCAATTTCTTTAGGGCTTGGAGCCTTGGGTCTTTGGGATGTCCAAACACGCGCTTCCCCGGGTGACAAGACTCCGTCATAAAAGTTTCCAGAGTATTGCGGAAGCTTTCATCCGAACTGTACACAATACCATCGCAAGAGTTTGCATTTTCCAGAAGTATAGTATTGATTCGGTTGAGTTGATCAGTCTCGATGGGGAAGAACTTGAAACAAAACTGGTGGTCTGATCTTAGGGACCCATCTTGTCCCGGTAGTAGAAGCAGCTTATCGTTAACAAACTCAGTGTAGTTGTTCCTGGGCTTGCAAACGGGAAGGTCGGCTAATCTTGAATTGACGTCACTCCCAAACTCTTTTTCAACCACCAGAGACCACGCCTCCTCTCGAAAGAGTCTCGAGTTGGGGTTTTGATCGTCCACTGGCTCAGGGAGTAGGACACTGCGAAGGATAATCATGAGCTTTGGGGATATTGGCGCAAAGTCATGAAAATTGAACCATTTTCCTTCCTCGGATGTTCCAGAATTCGGGTGAAAGACTGCTTCATTGGGACCTTCAAAAATACGGTAGCTGTTGTCCGTGAGTACGAACTCGCCCCCAGGACTAGATGGTGTACAAATAGCCATGTACATGGACTGCATGTGCGTTATTGCCCATTGTGCATCATCCGGATATATGCGCTTAGGAAGTTCTGATATCCAGTTCAACTCATCGTCCATGTCCAAATCTATGATGGCCTTGATGTTATCCAGCCAGACATCCATGGGATATGTGAAACCCTTTTTGTGCATGTATTCAAGTAGACCTGCTCTATCGTTTGCGTCATAATCTGTTGCCAAATCATGATAGAATCGACGATGAAAAGAAGAACTTCGGTATTTCATAAGGAACAGAAATTTCCGTACAAGATTTCTGTTGACTCGGGTGAGCCAGAGGCTTTCCGATCCATTGTCGTATGCCTGTGTAATTTTGCGGAATACGATGCTAGCGTCGGATTCAAGTCGGCTCAACATCTCCTCGACACGCTGCTGTTCCTTGTATGGTTTCGTTACATCTCGGTACATGTCTGTCTGCCCAAACACCCTCTTTACGAGCACTTCTCTGAGTTCCGGCTCATCGGGACATAAATCGACATAGTTGAGGACAAGGTCACCCTTGAACAGCTTTTTTCCTGCTTTGCCATTTGCTTTAACCTTTGGAGCGGTCGGTCCACGCTTTGGAGGCTTATATTTGTGAGAAAAGTTTTTCAAAAGGAACTGAGGCACGTAATGATGATATTGAGACAACACGGCGTTTGATGTCTCCATATCTACTAATATTTCTCGACTTTTTGCTCTGAATTAGGCGCGATGATGCGGGGAAGCTGTGGTGACAGGGATATGTTAGGCATCGACTGATTGTCAAAAGTCAGGCTGAGATATTATATGTCAGTAATGCTACCCCACCCACAGCAAGGTGGCTAATTTGCATGTTATTTTGCCAATCTCGTCAGCTAATATACGATAAATTTTCCCTACTGGCTCAATGCGCCAGAGAGAATTTCATAAACGGATTGTTCATCAAGATTCTCTTCACGATCTCAAATAATTTTCTGAAATATCGACTGTCGCTAGCGAGAGTAATATTGATATAAATTAATTCTGGAGCGCTGTATCTGGCTTCTGGTTTTATACTAGTATAGACAAACTTTTGTATTTAATTAATACCAAAAGTAGTTCAATTTGGTTAGTAAGGCCTCATTTACAATCAACAAGTTTCCACCACCCAACATTTCATTGTGGTTTGGTCAGTTCCACTTCTAGCTTCGAACTGTTTGCATGCCAGGACGCAATCCACGAAGCTGGCACCAGCTTGACCAAAAGATTTCGCAAATAATACATAAATTTGTTCTTCGGGATGTACATTGCAGCCATATTTCGGCTGCGCTTCTGAAGCTTTTCGATAATCGGTCGAAGCTTCTTCTCGTGATTCAAGAGCGCTTCGGAGACATCTTTGGAGGCCATCAGCTCTTTGCTCAAAATCTCGGCGGATGCAAGGGCCATCCCAGCTCCCTGGCCGGAGAGCAGCGTCAGGCAGTGAGCTGAATCCCCGAGCAACAGAATTCTCCCCTTGGACCATTTGGGGAGCGTAACCATGGTGAGAGTGTCAATTATTGGAGATGCACCAGCTTCCTCGGCGTGATCAATAACATCAGTCGCCAGCTTAGCACCTCCTGCGGTAACATCGCGAATTACTCCAAACCCGTTCTGTCGATCTTGCAGCTTCGCCTGGTCGTCTCGCCAGATGTGCAAAGCAGCAGTCCGATCATTGCGCAAGGAATATAGTACATCGAGGTGGCCAGGGCTGTTAAATGAAACGCAATCAGATTGGAGCTCGTTCTTTCCCTCGATGTCGTATACGGCATAGCAGTAGCCTAGGTATTCCAGACAGTCCACGTCTTTCCAAAACTGATCACGGACAGAGGAGCGGATTCCGTCCGCGCCGATCAATAGATCTGCTTCGATAGTCTCACCGCTTTGGAGAGTTGCATGAACTTTTGTGCCATCATCAGAGATATCCGCCAATGTCTCGCCAAAGCGAATATCAGCAGTCTTTGGCAAAGCTTTGGCCAGAGTGTTAGCAATATCGCCCCTAGTCAGGGCGATATTTTCCACCCCACCGTGAACATCCTCGTATCGTAGACGAATTAGTTCGCGTCCATTGTTGTCCTTGACTAAATTTTCCTGAAACTTATAGGTGATAGTATCCAACAGAGACTGAATGTTCATTGCCTGGACAGCCTCATAGCCAAGTCCAGAAATGCTCACAATGTAACCCCCCTCACGGATGGAAGCAGCTCTTTCGATAATTACTGAGTTCCAGCCGGCCTTATCCAGCCACCAGGCCGCCGAAAGACCAGCGATGCCGGCACCAACAATTATGGCTTTCGGTTTTGGCTCCATTCTCTAGAGTTGCGTCAGCCACAGGCTTGAACAATTTCATGCGAACATATTACTTACAAGATATGTGTTCTTGGTGGATTTTCTATAACAGATGTCAATTGAATGCCAATGATATTCAGGTTGAAGAATATGATCCAACTTTCTGAATTGAAGGACCGTATTTCGTATTTAAATCCGATACCGGAGGAATCCTTGTCTCAGCTTCAGCCGCACTTCCATTTCTCCATCAGGGTACTCGTAAAATGGGCACAAAGGTTATTTGCTAACATTATTTACCGGAAAAGGGACGAGAAATGCTGTAAGTTCATATCCAAGGGCAAGCGATGAGATCGGCGATAAGGTTTATGAGGGCATGAGCACTGCTACATTATGATAAGCTGATAAGATAAGATAGGAATAGCGGAATTGTGTGGGTCACGTGATTCGCTTGCTGTAGGGTAGCCGAAAGAAAAAGCCGAGGTAGAAATGAAGAAAATAGATATCTGTAGTATCATGATGTTCCAAAACCAAATATTTGGTCATATTGATGTTCTGGGTTCTTATTTAAGCAGTCTAGTTAGATAGATATTTGAGTAAATGAAATTATTCAAGGCGATAACCTTGAGAGCTCTATTCCACATTGAGCTGATAAGATCCACACCTCAACGATGATCATTTAATACAACCTTGGAAACTACTTCTGACCAAAACTTTTCTCTGTAGTCGCTCTCAGCCATAGAACTACATAGTAGTATTGAATTTCTATTTTCCTTTTAAATATACATGAAGACAGGGACGCAAATATGCCATCACGTGATCCGTGCACTATCAACACCATCGTCAGTTCGCGAATCCCCCGCAAACAAAGGGCCAATCAGAAGCGTGGAGCCATATCTGAGTTTGGCTAGTCCGAGCGTCACTTGATATCGGCTAGCCGTGTTGACCAAGTATTTGATGTCCGTTGACCCCGCGAATGATTTCTAAACTTTGGAGTCATTTTCTTAGTATAATTTCCAATTTTTGCATGTTTGGGCGCCGCAGCCGGCCGTCTTGTACGGCGTATCAAAATGCCGACCATCACGGAGCAGACCCAGCGGAATCCCAGAAAACGGGTGACGCTCGCCTGCAATGGCTGCCGAGCCAAAAGGACAAAGGTAATACAGGGGTAGTGGAGATGCATTAAAATAAACCACATTGCTCTGATTGCCTCGCCTCTGCTTGATCTTCTGTCTTCTGACCTGTGATATTTGAATAGTGCGATGGAAACCAGCCTAGTTGCAGTGCCTGTAGCTATCGCGAGCAGGACTGTGAATATACTCAGGCTGAAAGCAAGAGAAAGTGGGTACTGCCTATTCTGAGCTTATTCTAGATGCACCGCTCACACGGCAATAGACGACCTAGTAATGCATATATAATGGCCCTAGAAGCACGCGTTGCGAGCCTGGAGAAGAGGCTTGCTCTTGCGTTAGGGACATCTGGGCCACTGCCTCCGGATGAGACCGGTGACTACTGCGACCATGAAGAGACAATTGTTACGTCCGATCTTGTAGCAGTTCCAGAGCTATCCGATGACGCGAAGGACGAGACTCTGGATGAAATCACGGACGCACTTGGTTGTTTTACCCTGGGCGATGCTGGAGAACTGCGATTCTTTGGCGCTTCCAGCAACTTTGATATTATTCAGAACCACACTCTAAAGGTGCCGTCGTCGACTGAGGCACGAAATCGCGGCATAGCCGTCGCTCAACTGTCGCCAGGCTACTTTGAACCTTCTGATGAACTCCGGGATCACTTGCTTGGTCTATTCTGGAAGTGGCAGAATTCGTGGCAATACATTGTTCCCAGAGAAACCTTTGTGCTTGATCTTTACGTTGAGAAATCCGGACGCTTCTGCACGCCCCTTCTCTTGAACGCGATACTTGCCCTTGCCTCACGATACTCGCCGAGGCTCGAACTCAGAGCTGACCCGGATGACGCAAACACGGCGGGAGAAGCGTTTGCGACGCAAGCTAAGATAATGCTTCATTGCGAATACGAGGCACCTACGACATCTACGGTGCAAGCAACTGCGCTTCTTGGACTTTTTTTTGCTTCTATCGACAATGAGGGCCTTGGATATATGTATATTGGCACGGCAACGCGAATGGCCATGAACTTGGGGCTTCAGTCGGATTGTACAGCGTTTGCATCCAAAGGCCTGATTTCAGAAGAGGACGTGGAGGCGCGCAACGTTGCTTTTTGGGGTATTTACGTTCTGGACAAGTAAGTGTGGTTCAAAAGATGGTGTACGGGGTACTAATCCCACCCAAGGCTATACTGTCTAGGAATGGGACGACCTGCCAGTATTCAAGAATACAACATCACCACGACGAAACCAAAAGGACAGTTCCCGCCTGTATCGTTTCTCACGGAGGAGCAGGCGAGAATTTCTCAGCCATACCCAACTTCGCACATCAACGAAAATGCCATGTACACGTGCGAGATCATGATTATCACATCAGAAGTAATTGACCAACTGTAAGGAAGCAAATCCGGGGGATGACCCTTGCCACACGGACTAACCGGTTAGGTATGCCCAGCGATCCTCGTGGACGAATCGGGAAAGAGAAGAACGAGTAATGAAGACGCATCTGCAGGCCGTCAAGTTCTTCGATAAGCTCCCGAAATCGCTAAAAATTTCCGAGTCTAGTCTTCAGCCGTCAGCCCCATATGTCTACCAACTGCAGTGAGTAGCCTGTTGACCTGCCTCTTCTGGATATACGGAATTAACGGCTGATTCTCCAAGTCTGCAATACCACCACTCGATTATCTTGATACATCGGCCATTCTTCAAGGCTCTGCACCGTGGTCACAACTCGGTGGAGTATGATCCCGAGGGCAAGGATATCCACTCGCGATTTTGCAAGGTCTCGGCAGTCAAAATTTCGAGAATTCTTCGTATATACAGGAACAACTACACAAACGTAAGTAAAAGTCTTCGATAGATGATGAGAGTAGATGGTCACTAATCTTATATTCCCAGCGTTGTATGCCAATCTCCGCGGTGCACCCGACGTTTACAGCGGCCATCATGCTACTCCTAGATGTCAAAGCATCCGGCTCTAGCGCGAGCGGCGAGTCAATGCGGTGCCTCTGCATCTGCATCAAAGCCCTGTACGAGATGAACACCAACTGGGACTGGGCCAATCGGTCTATCCGGGCCATTCTGTCTCTTGCGGCGCAGTGGGAGGTGGACCTTTGCCCCAGCCTCGCAGACGAGCTGAGCAGCGAGAATTTGCACCAATTCGAGCTGTACGAGCGGGGGTGCTTGCCACATGAACAGATGAACGCCTCAAGTGCCGGGGTGGAGCAGACGTTCCCAGCGGAAGCGTTTGAGGACATTTTCGGGGCCTGGACCTATGACCAGAACCTGAACAACCTGCCGTTCAATTTCTTTGACGAACATTGAGCAAGGACGTGATTTTTGTCGTCTATATTAACGTATATGAGCGAAATTATCAACGTGTACACTGGTATATCTAAATGGACCATTGCCTCCCGTTTCCCCGTGAAAATATTGTGCCTAAGCCACGTAGTTGGCCTCCATCCATCCTCCGTCCACGTACCATTCCTGCTTGGTAATGAACTTGCTCTCGTCGCCAAGAAGGAAGGCGATGGTGCCGGCAATCTCCTCGGGCTTAGAGTAACGCTTGATGATCGAGGTCAGGTTGTCGTCCTCCGTCATGGTCCACGTACCCCCGCCGTTGGGCAGATGCAGGGGTTGCCGAATCATGTCCGTGTCAATACATCCCCTGGAAGACGCTGGTCAGCAAATAAAAAGGATTCTGGAGCTGAAATGCACGTACGGGCACAGAAGGTTGACCCTGATTGGGTTCTTGGGGTACTTGGCACCACCCTCGAAAGCGGCGACCTGGCTCAGGCCGCGGATGGCGTTCTTGGAGGCTGCGTATGCACCCATGTTGCCGGATGCATACTTGACTTGCTGGCTGCCGCAGTTAACGATGCTACCGCCGGGCTTCATGTGCTTCATTTCGAATTTGATGCTGTTAAACGTGCCAATCACGTTGACGTCCAGCATCTCCTTCAGCTCGTCGAGATCCAGTTCCTCGATTGGGTGGATGCTCTTGTTCATCTTGGCTAGCAGGGTATGCAATTAGCCATCTCTGGTCCAGCTGCTCGATAGACACGCAGGAGGGACAAGCCCACTCACCAGCGACGTTCGCCGCACCGTCCAGTTCGCCCCATTCGGCGACGGTTGCCTCAATCCAGTGCTTCACCTGCTCCTGGTTGCTCACGTCGACCGGGAACCGCATCACGCGGCCCTTGACGTCGGGAATGTCCCGCTCAATCTCGGCCACGGCCTTGTCCAGATTCTCCTCAGAGGTCGCAGCCATGGACACCTTGGCGCCGCGCACGAGCAGGTAGCGGGTGAGGGCGAGGCCTGCGCCGCGGCTCGCGCCGGTAACGGCAATTACCTTATCCTGGAATGGGTACGGGTTCGCCATTGTGAATTCTCGTGTTCTTGTCAATTTAGGGTCTAAAATACCGTCGGAGTTGAAGGCCTGAATGGCGCGCACAGGGCTAGATCTGATTTTTTATATGTGAGGGTTGCCCCCCTCCCATTTCGCGGCGGGAGTCGCTAATCTAGTCCTTGTTGCCATGCCCCCTTTAGAGCCTAGCAAGCGGCGATATGGGGATCCCAAGGGTCGGACGATGGCAGGGACGTTGGGAGATCCTCTGGCGTTACGACGGCGATACCCTTGAGGGGCAACTCAGCCCCCTGTTTAGTTGAATCATAGACTCGGAAGCCCGAGAATTGACGTGAATCATAAAGGGAATCCCGCAACCCGCCACTAGACTGCATCCGACCCCTCCCAGCGCTCTCTCCAGGGCTTCAGGGTCCATTCTGCCGAGTAGAGAAGTGTAAGTCTTTGCTTTTTCCAGTCCTTCGGGGATAGGCGGGTGCAACGGTTTCTTATTCGAGCCCCGGCCCACTTGTTCTCTCGGAGCTACTGCTGGGACGTTGCAGTGCCAAGTGCCCTTCAATTCGCCCCCAACAGCTGAGTCCCGACGACGCCTGCAACTGGACATGCAGCTGTACCCTTGTCTTCCCGAAACCCCTGAAAGGAATGGGCCGCTCCGTCGGGTGGGCGCCCGTTTCCGCCTCCGCCGCCGACGGCGCCGTGTGTTCCTGCGTGGGCCTCTGTGGCAGCCATTGGGTCGTCTACCGAAGCCTCGTCTGCGTTTGCCCTCTTTGAAGAGACCATGTGAGGCTGCTATCAAATATCACATCTTGCGCCGCCTGGGCACGTCGAAACACACGATTAGCTGTGAGATACATTGCGACGCAGAGCTGCCAAGAGGGCCGCAGGGATCCTTGCTCATCAAATTCTTCAGCTCGGCGCCGGCCTGCAGCTTTTTCCAAAGATCCCCCAACATGACCTGATTTTCCTTTGCAGAGACCCCAGGGCAGGCGTTGAATTGCTTTTCGCATAGCGGAAAAAGCAGCGTTCCTGTCACGAGCATGCAAGGCACTCGAAACGAAACGTCTGCAGGGCAATGCCGCCGTCGCCACGTCGAGGTGGGCCGTGACAGGCATAGGGCTTGAAGCCACAGAGCCATCCGAGCCCCGGGAAGCACGTTTCCCGCAAGGGTGTCGAAGCCTGTTTGGCCATGGCTGAATGGCGACTTTTCCCGCATTGGCCACTGCGAAATGGATTCAGCACACACAGAGATGGGACTACAACTGGTGTTCGCAACTAATGCAGCGCGGCATCCGCCCTCTCCACGGCCTTCCTTCCCGCCACCAGATCATTTGGCTGGGGTTACGAATTGATTGCAGGGAAGAGATTTTTTGATTGCAGCATCCCCAATTTTTTCAGCCCTCGCAGACGCGCACACATTCCAGCGTAGCATTCTCGTACAGCGTACAGAGGGATTGCTGCAGAATCGTCAAGGCGGGCGGTTGATAGGTCATAGCTCTAGCGGCCAAAAGAAAAAACACATCTCCACTCCTGCTTCGGTTTGATGGGAAGGCTCGTGAAACTGGCCAGGCATGACTGGGCACGCCGGGCCAACAGCAGCGCGTTACAGCTCGGCCCCGAAAAAAGAAAAGAAGCATGCGCCGTCCCGGTGCAGATCCTCACATTGGCCTTGATTGTTGCATGCGACGGGTTACATGTCAGCCGAGGGGGGGCAGAATTGATAGATAATGTCGTGACCAGTCGCTCCAAAAAATCTTGTCAAATGTAGAGTCTGGATGAAACGATCGTGCTTGACTGTGTTCGACCCCAACGCCACAGCACAATGTCTAGCGACGGTTACATGATGGCTCCGCCGAAAGGCCAGGACCGCTGGTCCGCAGGAACAATGGCGACGGCCCAGCGAACCACCGGAGCTGTCCTGTTCAGCTTTGCGACCGTCATCTACGTCCTGCGAATATTCACACGCCTCCGTTTGATGAAGAATACATTGCGCCTGGATGACTGTAAGTGCTATTGTCCCAGATATGGGACCTCCGATCCTAATGCTGGACGCAGATCTCACCGGAGCGTCATTGATCTGCTGTTGGACCTTCTATGGCTGTACCATGGGCAGTAAGCTTAAATCCTCCACTCTCTTGCCCTCCACTCTGATGCTCATCCTGTATAGTGGTTGCCTATGGCGGATGTGCTCGCAACTTCTGGCAAGTCACATTATCAGAGTATGAGACGCTACTCAAGGTACGCTTCCAATGGTGTGCAGCGTCCCCATCAACCGCTAACCCATGTTGCTTCAGTGGACGGTTCCAGTCAACATCTTTTACATGCTTTCGTCCGATATTGCCAAGGTCTCGCTGCTCTACTTCTACATGCGCCTCTGCCCCGAGCGAAAATTCCGAATCACAGTCCAGATACTTGTCGCGTGCTTTGCATCATACGCCATAATCTATGCCCTCATCAGCCTTTTCGGCTGCCGACCGATATATGCCGCCTGGAACCTCGAGGCCCAGGCAACGGGAACATGCATCAACAAGTTTAGGTTCTTTTTGGCAGCTTCTGTTGCAAATGTCGTCATGGACCTGATTATCCTGCTGCTACCGCTGCGAATTGTCATCCCACTTCAGATCCCAACGCGTCAGAAGATATCTCTTCTGATTCTCTTTGCTACCGGAGGATTGTAAGTTTTATTGGGACCTTCTAGTGGCCATAAGTGTGTGCTAACTGCAAGTAGTGTCATTTTTGTCGCTGTTTACTGCTGCGTCCTCACGGTGCAACTGTTTAGCAGCGCAAACTATACCTGGGGTCTTGCATACGAGTTGTCCTGGATGTACGCCGAGCTTACTGGCTGTGTGGTCTGCGCCTCTGCAAGCTCATTGAAACCCTTGGTCGTGCGACTTCTGCCTGGCATATTTGGTTCTAACATGGGCAGCTATGGTACATCGGGTGCATCTGGCGCCTCACAGAAAGCCACCAGGGGTCCTTTCTCCTCCAAGAGCCGAAGACAATTCAGTCGCAGAGCAAACGATGCGATCGAACTTGAGTCTACAGATGACTCCGACTCGGCCAAAAAGGCCTTTGATGATGACGAGGCCAATCTATGGATCAAGCCGGGAAAAGATATCGAAGACAGCACGGGGCATCAGGCTCAGGTTTCGGCTCCAACCAGGGAGGTGAGAGCCTATGCAACCGCTCAGGGGCTAAACTCTGACAAAAATATCGGCGGAGAGCCTGGTAGCTTCTCAGACAAAGGGATCAATGTCGTTGTGACGGCCGAGGTTATGTACACTAATAGGAGTTAAATAGAACATGGGTACATGGGAACATGGGATAAAAGGATCGGTTTATAGCATGCATTCTAGTATTCGCAAAATGACGAAGTAATGACTAGTGTTCAACAATAGTTTCTACAAATCATCGTCTCTTCTCCTTCTAGGTGGAAGGGCCATATCGTCGTCATCGTCGAAGTTCATGATGTCAGGGACCACATCCATCTTCATCATAGTCACATAGCCATCGGGGCATGTAAGTAAACGATCAGGAGCGATGAAGGTGACGCTATTATTGCTGTCGCCATACCCACTCATATCATTCCTTGCCACGATGTTACCGTCCTCATCTAACTGGAAGACCCTCCCTTGCGACCCGAAGATAGCGGTAGATTGAGCTGAAAAGACACTTGTGACGTGGTTGCCAGATTTCGGAAAGCTCCTGGCATATACTAGCTCAAGGCTGTCGGTTTTAAGACCCACTCCAAAGCCGTTGGTCCCTACGTAGAGACGATTGTAGTCCGGCTCTAGGGCAAAGTTGACTACTGCGTACCCTTCCGCGTGTTGGCCAACATCAACCATGCCCAAATCTTCGCCATCATAGCTGGAAAAGTGGTGAACATAGCCGTCAGTGCCAGCATAAATGTGACCGCCTTTGCAGATAACAGACGTGACATTGGCTTGCGACTTGGGGAGCAGTTTTGTCCATTTTATATCGCCTTTACGGAAGGCAGTAATTATCCCACAGCATGCAGCTATGAGGAAGCCAGTATCCTCACACACGGCGAGGCGAGTTTCGCCTCGCATCTGGCTACCTCCAGCAATTGTTGCCACTCTTGTTATAATAGGGATGCCGATGTTGTCGTAGTCAAATGCGGATACCACACCTGCCGAAGCGGTGTATATGTTGTTCTTGGCTGGAAGAAGGTGGATAGGCGCTTCCCATTCTGGCACTAATCTGGACCAAATAATGCTCAGTGAGATTGGGTCGAGTGCGGCAAGCCTCCCATTTGTCGCGATAATTAGCAGGAAATCTGGCGACATCCCTATTGACACCGGATGGTTTCCGTAGCCGGGAAGATCTTGCGTGGCTAGTTTGTTGCCATTTTGTTTATCGAGACGATAAACGTAGCCGTTGGTGCTGGCATAGATGTACTCTTCCGTCACCACCGTGTCGATAGTGGCGGTGCCGTCGACAGACGCGTACCAGAGGATGTCAAGATTTTGTTCCACCATTTTGTGAAGAGGGAAGTTTCGGAATACTATGTAGGCAAACAAAGGAAGCGTACCAGAAAGCCCTTTTATAGGTAGCGTCAGGATTATGGCTGCTTGCTTCTGGCTGAGCTGTTGACTCTCAAGACTATTAGGTTCTAGACTTTCTAGGAATTGCGCGCTATTGATTTTGGCTCACCACTTTGACTGGATCTAGCGAAATATGGAGAGCTGGAAAAGATATTGTCGCTAACAAAATCATTAGTGCCCTTGTCAGAATAAAAACGGCTTAGTGGATAGAGCGATTCGCGCCACGCGGAGAGGATATGCATGATTTAATGTCAATGTTGTATTTCCTCCAACTGACAACACTCTAGTAGCTAGTAAATTATGTGGTAGAGAAAACATATCCCAAATATAATAATTTTTGCCTCAGAGATATAAATATGATCTCGACAATGACGAAGCTCTAAATATCATGCCACATTTTGGCTCGGTTTGACCGCCAGAAAAACAATTCCGGGCGTGCAATGTCTCACTACTAACGCCACAATGGGTCGGTGCTGCAGGTTAATGGGTCTAGATTTCGAGGTGGAGTGACAAAACCATGATCGTTTATTTATTTGTTGTAACTTAAGAGAATTGTATGATCAATTTCGATAATGACATAACACTCCTAGTTGCTGGTAGTCGTATTGGTCTATATTCTATCCTGATTGTAGCTTATTTTAATATAAGTAATAATATGAATAAACATTCTGTGATAAGATGTAATGAAAGGAAAGAGAAAAATAAATAGAAAGTGTAAAGCACCTCGTAGGCTAAACCGAGGAGTCTAGGCTCTGGGCTTCGCACATCTTCTTGTACATGCCTCCCTGCGCAATCAAATCAGAGTGAGTTCCCATTTCCGCGATACGACCGCCGTAGAACACAAAGATGCAATCAGCATCGCGAACAGTTGACAGTCGGTGGGCAACAGCCATGGTGATCCTCTTTGATGATCTGGCGGCTTCCATGAGGGCTGCTTGAACAATCTTCTCTGACTCGGTATCTAGTGCGCTTGTTGCTTCATCCAGAAGGATGACGTTCGGGTCGCGAATGAGGGCTCGAGCAATAGCAATACGCTGTCTTTGGCCACCGGAAAGTTGGCTGCCACTCGATCCACATGGAGTATGAACTCCATCTGGCAAGGAGCTGACAAAATCCCAAGCATTAGCCGCTCTACAAGCATTTTCAATGGCCTTGTCATCCACGAGTTGACCTTTGACGTTGTCGACATCTTGCTGGATACCCATTGCAATATTGTCGCGGATACTTCCAGGGAAAAGGGTCGGTTCTTGTTGTACCAGGGATACGTGGCCGCGATAAAGACTAGGGTTGAGGTCTGTAAGGGAACTATTTCCATCAATCGTGATGGTGCCGTTGGTAGGGTCATAAAATCGCTCAAGGAGAGAGATCATTGTACTCTTGCCACACCCTGGGGCTTATTAGCTTCATGTAATGAGATGCCGAAAAGAAAGGAGTAGATTGTACCGGATGCTCCCACAAATGCTACAAATTGACCAGGTTCAATCTGATGAGGACGTTAGCTATTTGTCGAATGAGTGAAGTGTTCAAAGTCTTACCTTTATAGAAACACCCTTCAAGACGCGCTTTAGAGGGGCAAGAGGGTAAGAAAACTCGACGTCTTTCAATTCATAGGATTGGCATCCTTTAGGTGGGCCATTTGACTTGTTCTCGGCCGTTTCTTGAACAGTTGGCTCAAGGCCACGAAGCCAGAAGAAATAGTTGGCAGCTGAATTGGCCTTGGTAAAACCTATAGAACAGTCAGTTAAGTGTTTGTATGCCAGGACGCTGACTTCCGTCAGCACTTCTTTACTCACTGCCGGCAAAGCTGAACAATAGACCAGCTCCTTGGCCAGAGAAATAGACTGCCATGAAGGAGACGAAGAACTGGTAAAACGTGATTTGCTTCTCGGAGACCAACTTGGAACCATACCAAAAGCCTAGTGCCAGAATGAAATATTCGATGGACTGCGTTAGAGAGAACCATATCATCATGGTAAACAAAGGAGCTCGCGAGCCTTTGGTAGCGAGATCGAGCTCCGTGGTGTACCTGTGCAGAACATCGTCCTCGATGGCTAGTGAAGATACGGTGCGGATGGCAGTTACAGTTTCCGAAGCAATGGAAGCACTCTTTGAGAACTTCTTATCAATGTCCGCATCCATTTTGGTTTCCACCCGAATTCTCGCATAGCCAGCCATAACCATGGGAGGGATACCAGCGAAGACACCGACTAGGCCGAGCTTCCAGGATGTGACTATCGAGAGAATGCTGCAGGCGATTATGGAAACAATAGTCATCAGGATAATACACATGTTGAAGCCCATGAGTTCAAAGATGGATTGGGCGTAGGAGTCGATTCTGCTGGTCAAGGCGCCGACTGTGTTCTCAGGTCGATTGAAGAAGCGGAGGTCCTGTCGAATCATGGACGCAAACATTTCGGCTCTAATCTTTTCGCTAAAGGTCTGGAGCGAACATACGTTAGTGCGTTTCTACCCACGGCTAGACGCGAGGGACGAACCTGTGAAATGACATTGGTAGCCCAGCCTAGAACTCCATATACGACGAACAGGCCGAGCGACATGACGAAAAGCATCAGTGCTAGAAAATTTCCCTTTTTCTGCATATCGCTGCCGTTGAAAACATCCATGATTCGGGCTAGGAGAATCGATTGGCCGGGGTACAGCCCAGCTTCCGCGAGGGTCAGTAAAATGGTACTCAGAAACGCAGTGAATTTGAAGAGAACTTACCTCCAATAACACAAGTAAGGACGGTGAGGGCGTGCCACTGTTTGATTTCCAGGGACGACTTTACAAGATTTAAGACTGTCGTCACGATGCCGGTGCCTTTGTATCGAGTAAAGTCCTCTCCGTTCTGTGCGGCGACACGCCTTTGGACCTCAGACTGTTGTAACTGCAGTGTGTGCGTTGGCTTCAGTTTAATATCTTCATCAGCCTCATCGGAAATACTGTCGGAGATCTGGGCGTCCTTCTTTCCAGAGATGTCCTGAGCTTTCACCAGAGCAGCATATGCACCCCCACGGGCAACAAGATCGTCATGCCGACCCTGCTCCACAATTTTGCCTTGTTTCATGACCACGATGTTATCGGCGTTTTGGATTGTCTTGAGTTTGTGCGCAATGATAATCGTCGTTCGGTCCTTGGACGCTTCATCGAGAGCCTTCTGCACGATACCTTCGGCATGGGGGTCCAAAGCACTGGTGGCCTCATCGAGAAGAAGAACCTTTGGCTCCGAGATGATGCTTCGGGCAATGGCAATTCTTTGCTTCTGGCCACCTGATAGCAGACCGCCTCGCTCGCCAATACGGGTATCGTAACCATCAGGAAGCTCCTGGATGAAGTCATGGGCGAAAGCAATCTTGGCAGCGGCTTGAACTCGCTCAAGTTTCTGCTCCCGGGAACCATTTTCCCACTCGGTACCAACCAGGCCATTACAGATATTCTCAAACACGGTTCCATTGAAGAGAATAGGCTCTTGTTGTACGAGGCGTATGTTGGTTCGAAGCCATTTGAGATTGTATTCGTCGATTTTCTTGCCATCCAATTTGATGGTACCCGCGTTTGGGTTGTACCATCGCTCGAGAAGACCAATAATTGTACTTTTACCAGAACCACTAGCGCCCTATACATTTAAATAAGTAAAGTTCTTGGTAATCTATCCAGAATAGGAAGTACTCACAACAAGAGCAGTTGCTTTCCCCTCTGGAATAGTAAGTGAATAGTTGTCGAGAACCCGAACGTTGGGACGGGTAGGATAACTAAACACGACGTTATCTATTTCGATAAATCCTTTAGTAGTAGTAGGAGCTTCGCCACTATCTTCGAAAGGATCAATGCTTGACTCTCGATCAACGAGCTCGAACAGCTCGCCGGCGGCTGTGGCGGCACGACTGAAGACGACCGTGTGGGGGGCAATGGAGTTGAGTGTTCCAGCGGCCATTATTACAGAAAACAAGACCCTGAAGAAATTATTAGTATTGATATTGGAATATTGGGGTTATCGATAGATCGATAAATTTGCGCAATCAAATAGAATAAAAATGCGTAGGTGCTGAAGAAAGAACGCGACAGTAAATGGTCTCACGTACGTAAAGATTGTACCCATGCTGCTCACTTCGCCACGAGCAAGCATGCTAATGCCCTGCCAAAAAGCCAGGCCCATTGCAGCAAAGATGACGAAATATTCTCCCGCAAACATTAAAGAATAGATGACATTCTTCTTATCTCCCAAAATCCTTGCCTGGTGCAGAATTTTAGAGTATTCCTTCGACATTCTAGTTTCAAGACTGAAAGCTTTGGTCGTTCGCACGCTAGCCAAGACGGTTTCTGCAAAGGAACCAGCCTGACTATGGATTTTGAGAATCTTCGTCTCGATACCCGCGTCGAGAGTACCCCCGACTCCTCCGATCAAGAGCAGAGGTGGGACGGTGGACATGAGGATGAGGGTCAACTTCCACTGGCTAACGAAGGCGATAATGAAAGCTGCGATGAACGTGGATATGGCCTGGAAGATTTGGCCGAGCTTCTCGGAAATTCCTGACTGAATCAACTTGCCGTTTGACGTGGCCTGCATGGAGATGGAGCCACTGGAGCCGAGATCGAAAAATCCTACCTCCTGTCCAAGTGCTGATTTCAAGTATCGGTATCGAATATTCCTAGTGATGTTGAGAGCGGCGTAGGTAAAAAGAGAAGAGTAGACATAGGTAAGTACGAATCTTGCGATTCCGATGTAGACAAAGTAAAGGCTTTGTGCAGGCGTCAGATGTCAAAATCGCAGAGGAATAGCTAGCGGTGTGAACGTACGCAAATTTGGACACCTGGGACATGAAGTTGCTCGGAGCTGAACCGGTGCTGGTAAATTCAGTCATGACAGATATGAACTTTCCAATGACAATGTTAACCATGGCGAAGGCAACACCAGAGCCAATGGCAGCGACAGCAGCGACCGAAAGAAGGGCATAGTCGGTGGGGCGCGCAAAGGAGAAGATGCGCTGGATCGGTTATTATGATTACACCAGTGAAGATGAGAAGCGACTTGAACCTTACAATATAATCTTGGAAGCTCGATCGCCCCTTGGATGGGGTCGAGTCTGACTTTGAATCATGACTGCTTGAGTCTGTAGATTCGCTGGTCCCCAGTCGCTTCTCCTTTTCCTCTGCCGGAGATGCCATGATGGCAAAGGCGGGAACAAAAAGGGAAGAAAAGTACCAAAAAACGAGAAATGGCCAATTATTAGGAATAAAGGCCTCGCTAGATAAAAAGATTAAGACACTAGAGGAATTAGAATGAGAGATAAGAGCGATGTTTTACGAAAATGAGGTTCAGAAAAAGGGATACGGTCGGTTTTAATCAACCTTTGGGTGGACCAGTGCAAAATTAGCAGTGCCATGAGTGAAGCCTGTGCTGAAAAGCCATCTACGTAATAAACTACGCCGGTGAATCATGTTTTGTGTACGTCCGCGCTGGAGAGGCAGCGTTTGTGTCCGAAAGAGCGAGTCCCTTCTTGGTGCAAGACTTGTCACTGCGGCATCGCGGACGCACCGAGATGCCGACGTGAGCCAAGTTGCGCTAGCGTCCAAGCCTTGAGGGTGGGTCTGTGTGGGAGCACATTTTCCGACGCCTCCAATCAGGACTGAGGTTGGCGATGGGAACTCTGGAATTTCGTATTGGGTTGGAGCGTTGTCTGGTCGTCTTGGTCTTGGGACGTGTCTCATGTTGGCGGCTTGTGCCCGATGCCTCTCCCCATGACACTCTACCGGACAATCCACCTTGCAATCTTGGCTGCCAAATTCGACCCAGACGCTTGCTTCCACGCAACGCCAAGCATTTGTTCGACCACTGTTCCACCATTGACATGGCTGCCTACGATTGATGTGCTCATCTTCAGATCGGACATGGGGGCACAGCAATTACACAGCACCCCACACCAGGCTTGGACAAGCTATAAGCTTAACTATTTTTGAAGAAATTTCCATCTGCCAAGCGCTCGTCTCCTTTAATTCGCGTAGTCGTAAGTCCCACAATCTTGGCTCCCTCATAGTAGCAGTTCTTGCACTCTGGTCAATTGCCCGGCTTGCCTGAGCCCAAGTACCAGCGGAGGCTTAGCATCACACTTGACATGATTGCGAAGACCCGCGCAAAGAAATTGCGACGGTGAATTTTGGTCTCTAAAAATTAATGTACTTGCTTTGTTTGGCAAAGCCGAGCTCTTTTATACGACGTATGGCTCCGCTTGGCGTATGGCTTCGCTGGGCATGCCAATCACACAGCGTGCATTTACATCAAAGATTTCAACAATGTTGGGGAGCACTGGATTGAACTGTGGCGTATTTTGATCATGATATGATATAATTCATATTCTCCTCTTTAAAACCCTAAATTAAGTATACATACAGCAGATTTCGTATTGTAGTTGATCTCAAGACTGGCTAGTTCCTCCAATCCCCAATTTGAAATCACCGCATCTATTCGTAAGGCAGCCATACAATTATACAATTGAAAGTTCGAATGATATACCGGCGTCCCTCATCGCCTGTTTGATGACCTCCAAGTCGCGTGGTTGAAGCTCACGATCTGAGTCGTTAGGCCTAGAATCATTGCCAGCAACCGATCCGGGAAGAACTACCAGTTTGAATTTTTCAAGATGAGGAAACCGACTTCTCCACGGTTCCCTAGTAACTTCCAGAATAGAATCACGGACCCTCGAAACATACCCATGGAGGACAAGAGTTCGAACTGATTCTGGGAGCACGTTGACGACCGAGGGGCCATCAACGTGAGGCGATTCACCCTCTTTTAGGGGTTGCATTAGTTTTGTAAGCGATATGAACTTGCAAAGCGCGTCCAATTCCAAAACAACAGTTTCCAAAGCTCTGAATTCTTTCAGAGATGTGATGTATGGATCAGGATCATTGTATGAATCGCAGTATGGGCTTTTTATTTCAAGATGCCGTAAATCATCTTTGCAATTCAATAAGGCATTGGGAGTATCTTTGGGAGGATACTTTCCTTTATTTTCTGGACGCCAGATATAACAACTGTTAAAATCCGTGTGGAAAATGAAGGCCTGGAGTTTCGGGCACTGTATAACAAGGGCCGTTAGTTCTAATAGGGTGAGAAGAGAATTTCTGAGCTTTAGAACTCTCAAATTTCCTAGAATCAAGTTGGAACAGCCAGAATAGCAATAGGAAATTTGTAAACTTTCGAGATTGGGCGCCAGGCTGATGAGACGGGAAAAGCGTTCCAAGGCATAGGGTTGACGAGATTCATGATGTGTCCTCGAAGAATTTAGCCACCAATCCAAATGAAGAACTCTTAATGATGACAGACGTGTTGTGGGAGGGAGGAGCATTCCATAATGAGCCTTCTCGTCGACCTCAATATCCATATGTTGAAGATTGACGAAATTCATCAGGATAACATCTATGGCCAAACTGTTTGAGAGAGAATAACCCTGAAAAGTTCTCGGGGCAACATCACTCTTTGGTAGTAAGATGCCGTGCTGAACGAAGTTTTTTTTTTGTCAGGCCCCAGTCTGGTTTTGGCGAAGAACATACGCTTTTGAGTCGGATGCTTCGAATGAATCTGTCCGATTTCGGATTTTAGGGACGGTACATATAAAATCTAGAGTCTTTTTTGACAACTGGTGGGTGATATGGTGATAGATGAATGGCGTCGCAATGTAGTTGAGACTACGGCAGGTTCTATTGATACTCATCAAATACCTTATCTCATCTTCGCGGTAAAGTGTCCGCTCAAGTTCATTGTATCCTTTTTCAAACTATTGGCGGACACAATGCTCACAGAATAAGGCGCAAACAGCTCGAAGCACTTCGGCGGGGAGATGGAGTAAAGTGACACCTACCATATTACCAATCGAAGAACAAGTTCTTCCCCAGGGTTATGAATGATGGGTATAATTGACCTGATGTAAGAGACGTTGAGGACTCCCTCATAAATAGCCAATGCGAGGTTTGGGTTGAACAAAGAGCCCAGTCCATTTCTTTGTGAGTACAAGGACATTGAATTTATTTTTGATATATTAACATCCGCGTGTTATAATTCGAAGCAAGGGCCGACAATGAGTCTGATCTCATGTCTCTTTCATAGATTTCGAAAGGGGCGCATGTGAACGGGGGAACACATTGTTGCTCTTGGTTCAATCGCCGCATTTAATATGAGGCGATCAAGGGCCTCGCTCCAACTAGTTTGGCCAGTGGGCCACACACAACTAATCAGTTATCAATGCAATATTCAAATGCACGTGACTTGCCCAAAGAACTTTGTTGATGGCTAACAACATTAGCGAGGCATCGTTACGGACGGAGTACTCTTGGCACGCCTAACGTGCCCCACAAGCTTATTACAGCGCCTCACCCAGGCTTCAATTTCCAACGCTTACATGCTCGGACTTAAAAACGCACCGACGTCCCGCAGTTCTCCGCACAATGGCCACAGCCATGGAACCAGACACTTTCGACACTGACGGCGATGAAGCCGGAGCCTCCGAGGCCCGTGGGGTCCCTGTGCACAAGCTATCTGTGAGACTGACACATTGTCCTGCCTCCTTTGTTCAATCCCTGGACTGACTGAGCTACGCTAGTGTGATCAATGTAGGCAGCGCAAGGTAAATCTTCCACAGCTGCAATGCCTTCCCTAATACTGATCTGTTTGCCCTCCCGTTTAGGTCCGGTGCGACCGTGTAGACCCTTGCGGTCCCTGTTCACGCAAGGCCATCCCATGTTCGTATCCAGCCGGATTCAAACCTCGAGCCAAGCGCCAGCGTGTCCTCGTGTCTAGCGGGTAGTGCGTGCTACTAGAATTCCCATTCACTCACTCCCATCATTGACTGGCTCCAGTGAAACCAAGCTCGACGATATCTCTAAAAAGCTCGATCGCATCTGTCTGGCCGTCGATGGTATTGCTTCGTCTCCAGCGCGCACAGATGGCAAATCGCCGGCCTTTTATCATGATGCAACTGCTCAAAAGATCCCAGTCTCTTTCACCTCTTCGCCATTTACCCATACTCCGGCCAATGACGATGCCTCCGGGTCCGAGTTGGAGAGCGACGTTGGCCTCACAGCGCAGGCCACCTTCGCTACCGACTTTGCCCAACAAACTGTGAATAGTAACCACGCTCCGCATGTCTTACCGGAGATCAAATCCAGTATAGATGCTCTGAAGAAGATGCTCGAAGTTCGGGACCCTAGTAATGAAAAGGCAAAGGTTCTCGAGACAAGATTGATTTCTCCAGGGCCTGGCCCTGATGGCTTCCAACTGCCCCCAGTACAGTTTGCCATGGCCGCCATACAAAAGCTCAGAGGTATATTTTATCTCGTGACCTTTACTATCCATGACTAATTTGGAATTTCTTATTCAGAGGAGCCCCGACTCAAGTTGATGTGGTGCATCGAACTGGAAGACGTAAACCAGTTTGTGGACTATTTCATGACCGTCTACTCTGGCAAGCCGTCAATCGCTGAACTCATAATCGTTCACGGCGGGCTCATGAATTTATTTTTCGAGTGCTCAAACCTGGTCACTGAAAATGAACTCAAATCCGAGTTTCGGTCCCAGGCCACGCTCTGCCGCCGAAATTTGGACACGATTTTGACAAATCTTCCATTCAATCTTCCGTGCACATTCGATTTTGTACTTGCCCTATGCATGGTGGTGAGTCCAGGAAGCCCCATGTGATGTTTGGCTGCTAACCCGACTTTAGTCATCATATTATCTCAGCAAATGCCGAATGTCCCTGGCTTGGAATCATCTCGCAGCAGCCGCCCAGATGTGCATTACGCTCGGCTTTAATCGGGATGTGGCTTTGAAACCAGAGACGAAGGCATTACGGCAGCGTAGAATTAAGCTGTTTTGGTATATTCAAATGATGGACAAAATGGTTTCCCTGAGACTGAATAGGCCATCCAATTTTCGAGATGAAAATATCACCATTCCCCTTGATGCTTGCGATGACACACTAAGAGAAGGGTTTAACCCAGTCCCCTCGAAATGGATCAAGTGGAGTATGCTACAAGGCAGGGTGTACGATGACATTTACAGCCCTGGGGCATTGCTTCAACCAACCGCTGTCCGAGAGGCCAGAGCCAGAAGCTTAGCAGCAAACATATCGGAGCTGTTTCACACTAAAGACCCAGCCGAGGTAAGATGATTTCAATATTTCAAACAACCAAAAAATTCACATATTCAACCAGGAACTCTTTTTTGATTTAGCGAGCAAAAGCTTGGATAAGTCTTACAACGAGATCTTCAGGCGCGCAGACAGAATCTCCCAGTTGGCGATTCTCGCATTGATATACCGAAGTATACAGCCAGACCCAAGCAGCGGCTCTGCATTCTGCGATGAGTGCCTTTCTGCGGCTTATGAATGTCTTCAGGAGCACAAAGAATGTCTCTTTATCCTGAAAGAAAGCGAGGCTACGATAGTAGAGCTATATGTGCAGTGGTAACACAGCCCTCCCCTCGTGATATTATTTATTTACCGTGCTGATCATCTTACAGGGCTCTTTTATCCGCTCCCTTCGTGCCATTCTTTGTGCTCTTCTGCCACACAATCGAAACGCGAGACTCTACACATCTAGAAAGTCTGGCAACAGTCGTGGAAATGTTGCAAATGCTCCCACCTGATCAACAAGACGTCTACGGAAAGCAAACCCGCCTGTTCAAACTCATGTATGACGTGGCAAGCAAGTACCTCGACTCCTTGGGGTCTAAAAACGCCCCCACACAGCCATCGGGGCGCGCGACAGACATGCCGTTTGAGATGCTATTCACGGAGGCCGGTATGAGTGTACCAAGTCAAATGCAGATGAGCAATCAGATTCATAGCATCCACGGAGTCCACATGCCAGGAGAACAGTTCGGGAACATGGGGGTTGGAAATGTTGAGCTTGGGGGAGAGACGGAGATGGACTATGGTATGGAGTTGGGAAATTGGTTTGACCAGAACCAGCATGTCTTTCAAATGTTGGAAGATCCATTTTAGATCTCTCTGCGTGCAAGTTTGCATTGCATGGTATCAAATTTATCTACATGGTATTCATTAGTGAACGATGGCATGATTTCTAAAGGCATATTTAAGTGTACTCTTGATAAACTGAAATCTAGAATTGAATCATTGCAAAGGCATTAAACTACGAGAAATACGTCCGAATTTCTGACGGTTATTAGACTCTTCTGTGTATACAAAGCGTCTGAGTGCCCTAGAGAGTCTTAATCCATTCAGCTACAGCCTTGGGTTGACTAAGATAAGGGCTATGGCTGGCATTACTGGTCGTCTCCTTTACGGAGACACCAAATCCCTTGACACGATCGATCATGGCTTGCTGAATAGCCAATGGCAACGCCACATCAGCCTCGCACTTAAGATATGCTACATTAATGTTCCTCCAAGCCTCATACTGAATTGTGGCGTTGAAGGGCTCAGCAGAGAATCCAGTCAACTCAGCCAGGGACCATTCCAGCACATCCGGGCTGAGATCATTGTAAAAGTTCTCCACTGGCTTCTCGTACAGTATAATACGATCTCGCTGTTTATTTGTAAGAACGTGGGGTGCTCCAGGAGGGTTTTGAACTTACTACCGATGAAGCTCGCTTGAAGAGGCTGGCGCTCCTGCGCTTTTTTGAGGTAGAGATTTCTTCTGTCTGCGCGGGGGTTTCTCCTTTCACGGGGAGCAATGCAGTCATATAGGCCATCCATTTAATTCCGCCATGGAGACCCTGAGCCGCACGCTCTTCGAGACCCAATCCCGCCATTGCGTCAGTCCCGAGGAAACCGCCATATGAATGCATAACGACAATTATGCGCTTGCCCTCGTTGGCCAAATTCTCGGCGATACTTCTCACGACTTTGACATCGCGCTGATATGAGTTTTCGGGTGGGAAAATGGAATTACTCGGTAGTCGAGGACTATGAACGGCATATCCGGATTGCTCAAGCAGTATCTGCAAAGGTTCAAAGTGTTTTGGGGTGTGAGAAGCTCCCGAAATGATAAGAACAGAAGGCTTTGACAATTCTTGGGCTGTCGCAACCACAGCCAGAGCCACTGCAGCCCGAATGATGGTGGGGATTTGGTTGAAGAATCTCATATTGCCACAGATCAATTCGTTCAGTGGCGGATTACATCCAGTGAACGTCTCAGCGACCAGAGAAAATGATTTAAATAATTTCAGACATCATGGGCCAATATATTTACAAAACAATATGGAGTGTCTCGGTTCGATCCGATCGAGACCTATGTCTAGGTTAAGCTTAATGAGCCCCGCTAATTCGTATCATTATGGGCTGTCGGCATCATCGACAGGGTGCACTGGCAACATATTGTTGGATATGGGCGATACGTGTGGCTATGAGAAATGCAGATCTGCGACGGGGTGAGTAGAGTTCTGGACCGACTTCCTTGTCCCGGAGAATGAGGTGAACCCGACCCGGCACTAGTAAAAGTCGGTGGGCTCCGGATGCCGCGCGACCCGTGTGTCTGAGAACGGGGAACCGCTCCGCCGAGTTTTCGGGTCCCGCAGAAGCCGAAATTCATCAAATGCCATTTTCGGATTTCAAATATTAAATGTTTGCAACGATGCGATCGAGTCACTTGGGCATCAGTCAAAGTCAAAACGTCAGCTTTTCATAATTATCTACGAATCAACTGTTTGTAGCATGTGGGAATCATTTGGTGTCATCCTGCGCGGTATCCAAAAGTTCCAAAACATTGCACCCACTCCCTGTTGTTGACCATCAACCAAATTCCAAAGATCAAGGCAGTTGCAGGCAAGGTGAATGCCCAGTATATCCAGAACTTGCCCTGGACAACATCTGATGCCTCCCACTTCAGAGATGGAATTGCGAAGAGGGCAGCGAAAAAAGTGGCCGGGAGGAAAGCCATGGTCATGATGGCAATGGTCTTCATAGACGAGCTGTCCCGCCTACTTGCGGCTGCCAGGCTAATGCTAGCGGTGGCATCTTCGTGCGTAAGAAACGCAAAGAGCTAGGTCCCGTTGAGCAATTGACAAGTCAACTATTCACAGGTTTGGAACATGTCACTCACCACTCCTGATAGTCTGTCCGCCCGGTACTGCAAATAATCTAAGTACTCGGCTGTCATTGCCATTTGCCGTTGAAGAGTCGGCACTGCCTCGTTAAGACTCCGCATGCTCGCCTCATATCTATCTCTCATGAGGCCTTTGGGCACATCTGCCAAGTCCACCCCCGCCTTATTTGATGTAATCATGACATCGAGCATTTCCCGTGTTAACCGCAGTAGTCTTATCTTGTTTTTGGTAGCGCCAGCGACCTCACCCACGCCCTGTGTCCAAGCTGCTAGCTCATCAATGTCGAATTTAATCCGTGGCCGCCTTCGGGAGCTTTGAGTGGCATCACCCTGAGGACCAAATCCCGTCCTGACTTCTACAATCCTAATTGTTGCCAGTTCTGACGTGGCTGTTTCGGTGTCATGCCGTTGTATTTGGTGCACCGCAACGGCGAAGCAAAGCACGTACGGGGCTGCGGCGTATGGTGCGAATGCACGCAGCACTCGGCCGAAGTCGAAGAATGTATTATGCCGGCGCTGGATGAATACGCCCACTGTGCGTGCTGTCTTGGGGTCGTACGTCCAGACCAGCGCAAACAGTGACGTTCCAACGAAGCGAGTGGGTAGATAGCCTGCGCATTCACCAAGATACTCGTGAAAGCCGTCCTGGTCGCGACAAATTAAGTACAATGCCATGGGGTTGGCTCGCATGGCCATGAAAAGCCTATTGAAACAAGCGAGGGATATGTTAAGCGTGACATTGAGGTCACGCTCGATACGCACCAGTTTCAACGATGCCAGAGCCGTGCCATCGGCCATGCCAGCAGCTGCACCACTCACACCCCACTCGCCCAGTTCAGACACCAGCAACTTGCCATGATAAATGCTGGTTTCGTGTGTTGATTGGATGCCCATCTCAAACACATCAAGTTTGCATGATTCCCCAGGGTCACGGAATCTTTGCGACCCATTAAAGACAGATTGAGCCAATTCCCTCAGACCCTCCATGTTTCTTGGGCGGTGAGCTATGAGGTTTGTGATGATTCAAATGTCATGACCGATACGGAGTGGTAACCTTTGTTAAAATCCTCTTGCTTCGTCAAAGGAGATCAGATTTCGATGAGTAGGCTAGTAGGCAGGGCAGCACCGATAGGTTCAAGTAAAGAGTTGAGCTGAATTGCATTCAAGCGTATGTGTCCAATAAGGAGGGTTGCAATCATACAATACTTTGGAACGCTTGACGTCATTAAGATCCTTGTCGCTTACGCTCATCCTGATTTCGGTCACTACCAGGATCACAAAACTGATATTGTGGCTCTTGCATATGCCAGCCTTTTTGAATGAAGGCTGGATACCTAAGTTGAAGGCAAAAAACCAGGTTTTAATACGACACGCTCTTAAGATGGGTATAATTTTGAGTGAGGACGCCTGCTGGCTTGCCATTTCGAGGTGAGAAATTGCTTGGGATATTTTTATCAATCAGGTTTAAAATGTCAAAGCTGGCTTGGATATTCTAATAGACTTCATCGAGGAAACATTGAGTAAACATGGAAATGAGAAAAAGAGTGTTATGGCTGGTTCAACAAGTTGGGTCAGTATCGGCCATGTTGCGCAGCCAGAATCGTCGAAAGCTCCCTCGGTGGTGATACAGTCCTAGCGAATGGTAACCGAACTAATCTCCAACTTACCAAGTGGATTGAGGGTAAAAAGTCCATTCAAATTTAAAAATGTGTATTTTGTCAACATTTCACATGAATCGGCTGTGATGCATGTGTTGCACGTTTCAACACCAGATGCGCACAGATGCGACTGTTCCTTGTGTCGACTCGGAAAGTGGCATGCACTGCCGAAAGCGAAATTGCCGCAAGATTTAGCAACGGCCAGTTTTCAGCCACAAAGCCTCAGACTGGACCCTGTCAAAATTTGTATCCATTCGCATGCTTTTTTCGTGGAAATGAGTTGAACCACAGATTCACAACAGTCAAGCCCAACGTATTGAGTGGGATAAACTGTACAATTGAACTCCGACGTCATCATGATGCACAGCATGGGAAAATAACGCGGGACCTTACCACACATGTCACGGGCCGCAGCCGTTTCCCGACAGAGTGCCGGTAGGACGGTAGTGTCAAGGGTCCTCCAGCGGGATTGATGCTTAAGCATAAACACCCACAACAAAAACTAGTCAAGGGGCGTGGCTGTGGTCTAGATCTCCATCGACTCGCCGCCCTTGGGGGCTGAGTGCAGGGGTTGTTGAGCGTGGCGTCGATGGCCTTTACACAGCCCAATGCCAGAGAGCCTTAAGGTAAGGCTGTCTCCACCAGATCCGCCCTATCGGAATCCGAAAAAGCATTCACATTGCCCAGGGCCATCAGCTGCTTCAGTCTACGGCCTCATCCCATGGCTATGCCCCTGAGGAGCTAGCAATGGCGCCAGAAGACGCCTGCAATTTCAACCCTTCCAATTCGCTGCATTGGCGACTACCGAATCTTGTGGCTTTTCGCTGTTGCCAAAGATGGGTTTTTCTCCTTTCCCAGTGGTGACCCATTCACCTAGCTCAGCTGTGAGAGTGTTTTGTTATGTTGCGTTGTGTTGTGCAGTAAAAGTGATTCCCTTAAATTTCGAGAATGCCCGTCTCATTTCAGTAACCACGAGTCCGATTCCTAACCATTCCTTCATATTTGTCAACGCCAAGATACGCATTCAAAATGGTGTCTGTCAAGTCTCTTCTCGTAGCCCTCGCCCTTGGAGCTAAGGCTCTTGCTGCCGGCACCTCTACCACTTGCTCGACCAAGCTGGGCACCGTCTCGGTGAAAAATGTCCCAACCCAGACTTCCACAAAGACAAGCACCGTGACCCAGACGAAGAAGGTCATCAAGACAAACAGCAAGACTGTCACCCCCAGCCCTACTACTCTCACCACCACGGTCACTTCAACCGTCTTGAAGACTAAGACGGCCGGTGCGGCCACCAAGACGGCCACCACCATCGTCACAGGTCAGTACATGGACCCTGGAATCGCCAAGAGAACATTATCATTGCTCACATTCCAAAGTAAACAACGTGATTACCCAGCCCATTTATATCACCGACGCAACCGAGACCAGCACCGAGACCATCTACTTAACCAGCACATCCACCAGCTACATCCCTCCACCCCCCAGCTTCACGAACATCTGGGACATCTCTGGCAACGTCAAGCGAGACATTGGCCACCTCGCAAAGAGGCAAAAGAGCTCTACTCCCAAGCAATACCCTCAGCGCGTCGACTGCGTCAAGATCAGCACAAAGACTGTCACCAAGACCATCACCTCCACGGTTAATGGACCGACTACCACTCTCAAGCCTGCCACGAGCATCCAGACAGCCACCATCACCACAACCAAGACTTCTACCAAGTTCCCCGCAGATGTGTCCACCACAATCACGAGCACCGTGACCAACGATGTCGTCTCTTACGACTATTTCCACGAGACTGCCACTGAAACAACAACCAGTAAGCGCCTTCTCCGTTCCAGAACTATCTTTTTATCGCAGTTCGACTAACACAGCTCCCAGTTACTGTCCAGACCGTGGTTCCCGTGACCAAGTACCAGGCTTGCGGCCTTTCCAACATTCTCTCCAACGCAAATGGCGGTACCAACCGCATGATCAAGCAAATCAGCAGCCGTGACCCCAGCTACAGCGTCAAGGCCGATTCTATCTCGGATCCCTATAGCTGCTGCGT
Organism: Calonectria naviculata; assembly: GCA_003031705.1. Classification (NCBI taxonomy): domain Eukaryota; kingdom Fungi; phylum Ascomycota; class Sordariomycetes; order Hypocreales; family Nectriaceae; genus Calonectria; species Calonectria naviculata. The sequence continues at coordinate 103,766 of NAGG01000152.1, read as the reverse complement.
TCTCTGCCAGACCACAAACAACTGCCAGGGTAGCTTCATTTACCAGTCCAAGTGCACCATCATCCTTTCAAACACGTGCACTCCTGGCCAGTTCACCACCAACATGTTCAAGTCTGAGGTTTCTCCCTTTGGAAATGTTTACACCTTGAGCAATGGGCCTTGCGGCTCTTGGCAAAATGCTGGTGACAACACCCCCGTTTAAGGAGTAAGCAAGCCTAGGGTGTTTCATTTCGCCATTCAGTCCATTTAAAAAGCTATGATCGTTCTTATGAATCATAGAAATCCGTTGGGTAGATATATCTTCATGTGTGCATAGAAATATTTTGTATGAACGGGGAGAGGAGTAATAGTCGTATGTAAGCCAACAGACACTATAGTCTGTCTCAATCAAACTGATTTATTGACCATCACCTTCGGTTGTTTCTATCTCACACAGTAGCCTCCCTCGGAGCTACGTAATGAACAGCTGTTTCTTGCGATGTAAGAGGTCTCCATAATGAAATAAGATGGGCTAGTCAACCAACACCTTTCAAGACTGCTTCTTTTTGAGAGATTTCCTCTCCATCGCAATTGATCCAACAACTGTGAGCAATGCCAAAGCCAAAGGAATATACAAAGTCTGTACAACGGCATTTTCATATCCGGCTAGCACCTTTTCCAACTTCGCCGGCCCAATGGATTCGCGTAGCTCAGAAAGCCCTGCATCCTTCACCATTGTGACATTCGTTCCCGGTGAAGCCGAATGAATCTCGTCAACGAGGCGGCTTTGGAATAAGGTCGCTGAGGCGCATATCCATAGCGATGAGCCCATCCCGGAACCAAAGTTGACGATTGCCCCGCCAATGGAGACATCTTCAATTGGCAAAACCGCTTGCACAGCTATCTGAGGACCCTGGAGGCCTAGACCAACTGCCAAGCCGAGAAAGGCGAGGAGGCCGACTGCTTTACTAATTTGCTCCTTTATGTCAAGAGTAGTGAGAAGACCAGAAGCGATGGGTGCTAGAATGCTGGTCGCGAACATGAACGCTATTGTCTCCCGTTAGTATTATATCTGTGCTTAGTGGGCGTGACTTACGATAGTAGTATCCAAGCCAGGTTGTGCCAAGACCAGACACGATGAATGCAATCATAAGGCCACCTAGCATCGGAAGGGCGAGTAGACCTGATCGAGACGCCGAGTACCCCCTAACTCCTTGAAAGTAGATGGACATGTAATACTCCGTGACTGCTAGAACACCCTCACTGCATGCGGCGAACCACATTCCGGCAATTATGCTTCGCTGCTTCAGGATCCGAGGCGGCAGGAGAGCGCGTTCGCCCTGACGATGCTGCAGATATCCCAAGGCCACAAACAAAACAACAGAAAATACCAGCAAAAGGATGATGGGCCAGCTTCCCCAGCCATATTTCAGTCCGCCCCATTGTAGTGCCATAAGCAAACACGTCACAGCCGGGACAACCAGCATCGTTCCTAGCAGATTGATCCTCATTATTTTCTCCTTCAGCGATAATTCCTCGTTCGGGTTTGTGACGGGATCATGGGCGCCATAGGCCGTCAGGAAGAAGCATATAACACCCAGGGGTAGATTGATGCCAAAACACGCCCGCCACGAAAATGCGTCAATGAGGACACCCCCGATCGTAGGCGCCGAAATCAGACCCGCACTTTGGACAGCTCCGAGGATGCTGTTCACCAAGGCTTGTTTTGAGAGAGGAAAGCAATGCCGCATGAGCTTAAACATACCGCCATTAATGGCACCACGGCCGAGGCCGGTAATGGCACGACCAAGGATGAAGATAGCAGAAGTGGGTGCCACTGTGCAGATGAGAGAACCTAGTTCAAAGACTACAATCCCAACAAGGAAGATGGTTTTTATGCGGAAGAGTGTGTAGATTTGGCCAAAGCTAGAGGCCGGTCAGCAGTTTGTCTAGTAACTGCAACAGGGTTATTACGTACAAGAAGACAAAGGCGCTCATGGTCATGCCACTAGAAGATGTATATCGTTATTAGCCATCCTGTTTGAACATCATCGAGGCGTAAGTCTTACTATGCCGCCGAATACCATCCAATGTCCCCAATAGTCTGGAATTTGTCTGTGAGGCTTGGCACTGTAACTGCTACAATGGTCAGGTCCTTGTCACTGTTAGCCGTAGCCGCAACTAACCTTCTCATCCGTCCAGGCTCAGAGAAGAGTAAAGACAAAGAAGGTGATCAAGAAGAAGACAAATAGGCACTCCTGGATTGATTTGCACGTCACCAGAATACTCACCAGTCCGCTGAGATAACATGCGATGCAGAGCGATGCCATGGTCGACCATAGTTTTGGACCTGAGGGGTAAGCGATACCATCTCTCTCGTCGCCATTCTGGTCATCTTCGATTTCAAGATGTTCTGTAGGTCTTCGGTGTGGGCCATCGATATTTACTTGAGGATCCACTGGGTGCAAGGGTTGTTCGACTAAGGTTTGAGACGCCATGATTCTGGAATGCCAACAATAGAGAGGCAATATCGGTCAAGTAGAATTCCAGAGGGGAATAAATAATACTCCTTGTCGGACCGACACCATGTTTCATAGAGGGCGTGAACATGCAGGCGTACGTAAATGACTGGCGCGTTTAAATCCCAATTCCATCAAGTGCTTATACCAAGATGTCGGCTAAATGGCCCGATGACGTGGTTAGGAGGTAATTGAGGGGGAGGTTTTGTCCTATCGGGTTGGAGGGCTGCCTAAATTGCACAATGGACCAATGGTGATGCGATTTATAAGATGAGACTTGACACATTGATTTTAAGTATCCGACGTCGCTTTTAGTATTTTGTACATGAAAGACCAGGTTTGCGCTGGCCGTATGATGGCTATGTCTATCCCCAACACTCGACACTCCTTTCTCGTCGCTTCGTCCACGCTATCGCAGTCATCTTTATTCGCTGGAGGGGAGGGGAGTGGCGCAAAGGCTGACGGGGCAGTTGTACTCGCTAGCGCAGAGGCGGCACGAGTAGTCGCTGGCCTGGTTGGCGCAGAACGAGCAGTCGACGACGGCGGCCGAGGGAGTAGGCGTGCTTCGGGCCTTGCAGATGCTGGCATCGCACTTGTACTCGGTCGCGCAGAGGTGGCAGGAGTAGTCGCTGGACTGCTGGGCGCAGAAGTCGCAGTTGTCGATGGCGGCAGCCTGGGCGCCAAAGGCCAGGGCCATGGCGACGGTAGCAACGGTGGCGAAGAACTTCATGTTGACGAGTTTATGCTGCAGTGGGCTATTAGATCGAGTCCGGCTAGTGATGTCTGGAGAAAGGCCAACCTTGATGAGGGAATTGAGGTCAATGCAAGACTACTGAGAGACAGCGAGTTCCTTAGTCCCCAAACAGGGGAGCAGCAAATGATATACAATGCGAGATGCGCGAACGGGTCGTCGGTTTCCCCGGGGCTCAGCGTTGGACCCTCACGACCGTTTCTGCTTTATGGCCGGGTTCAAACCATGTCATTTACCACAAAATTACGGTAAACCTTAATGCTCGTACACGGCCCTGGTCAATTCGTGGGACGCGGCCCCTGATCTGGCCAGTGCACCACCAGACCAACCGTTTTCGCCGGCGCTGCCCTTGCGGCCAAGGAGTCGTGGCCAGGGCCGCTGTGTCAAGCCCGTCGCCAGAGCGGCCAATACGTCATGCATCTTTGTTTTTTAATTTCAAGCTTATTGCAAGCTTCGCCAACGTTTCTTCTAGAAGAATTCTGGCCTGTTTTATCTACACCCGCCAACGGAAATGGGAGGTTTTAATGCGTAATGCAGCCCGACAAAGTTGATTCATGTCCAGTGAATCTGCGACGGGACGAATGGTGATGGTGAAGTGGCCCATCGCCCGCCCCTTATCCCAAATATTATTTCGGGCGCTGTCGTCGTCAGTTCGAATCTTATTGACAACTTTAAGCAGCATGCATTCAGGCCCTCCCTGTGTTGCATCTGGGCTCAGGGCCCTGGGGTAGGCTGCAGATCGTCGTGGTAACGGGGCTTGGACCAATCCCTGCAACCGGCAGGGTCCAGGCGTCCCTGATGCAGGCTCTGTCAATCTCGGTATAGAATCAGCCAAGACGGTTACCGGTTGCACGTTACGGTGTGTGCCCTCTTGATGTGTTCAGTGTCTTAGGGCTTAGCTTTACTCCACCAAATCTATATTATAGTTTAGAACTAGGCAAGATGGTGAAAGGCGATCAATCAATTGTATTGATCCAGACCGCGGAAGTCTGCATCATTTAGATAAAGAGAAGTCGGACGTGATCAAAGCCCTGGCGGGATCATCCGGGTCATGAGTGTCGTCAATCTTAAGATCGCCTTAATTCCGAAGATGTTCTGGTTAATGACTAGGTCCCTGAAATCACGGTTGCTCGGGTGCGCAAGTTTTTATTTATGCTTGTATTTGGAGGAGAGAAGCCAGACCAATGTGTGCCTTTGTTGGACCACTTGAAGATACAGGGTAGTAGGGGCAAGACTGCCATTCTCATCCTGGAGCGGCATCGTAACTTTGGATCCACCATGAAATCAGCTAATAATAGATTATATTCTCTCATATTTTGTTAAGAAAATATCTAGACAATATGCAGGCCGTATAAAATGTTCGGGTTTTAAACTTGGTGCTGCAAATTGTCTGATGTGTACCTTTTCGTCCAAACTGATGAATGGACTGATTTTGAAGACCAATCTCATCAAACCTGCAATGCAAGACTATCCAATTTCATCCGGCATCATGGCATAGATACATTAATTCCTTAGCTACAGTCTCGTTCTCACCTTCACCGACCGGAGGCACCGTCGCTAGGCATGTAACGTGGTAAACACGACTCACGGCCTGCGCTTGGGCCAAGAGTGGCAATGGCGCTCTCGACGGAGCTAGTTATTTATAGATGCCGGCGAGCAGACGAAATACGAGGACGCCCCACAATAAGTCCGTAGACGATTGGACTGTGGCTGGCCCTAAGCCATCTCGACCAACCCAAATGGATACCAGCCGATGGGACGTGTGCAAATAGATCCTCGCCATGCTCTGCGCACCTGCCAGCTCGGCCGTCCGCTGTCCTCCGTAGTCTGGCAGCTCAGGCTATTCGGGGAATTAAGAAAGTCACCTGGGCTGATGTGGAGTCAGCCCTGAGCCGCTAGGACGTGCTATTGCTAGTTGTCGAGCAATATCGAGGCCTTCAATGCATCCGGCCCATCGTCACATCGAGTATAAAGAAGCCGTTCAAGTCACCTTAAGTTCAATTCTCATCATCACTCACATCTTCATCTCAATCAACCATCTCAACAACTACTCTACAACACCAACCACCACCACCACCAACTCCAACACCGCAATCATGCAGCTGTCCAACATCCTCTCCGTCTTCACCCTGGCCACCGCCGCCTCCGCCATCTCTGGTGAGTGCTCTTCTAAATAGAGCCACTTATACAAGCAGTTTCACTAACATATATGCAGTCTCCTACGACACTGGCTATGACAACGCCAACCGCGCCCTTACCACCGTCTCTTGCTCTGATGGCTCCAACGGCCTCATGACCAAGTACCCCAACTGGAAGAAGCAGGGTGATATCCCTCGATTCCCCTACGTTGGTGGCGCTCAATCCATCGCTGGCTGGAACTCTCCCAACTGCGGCCTCTGCTACAAGGCTACCTATGGCCAGAACACTATCTACGTCCTCGCCATTGACCACGCCGCCAATGGCCTCAACGTCGGTAAGACCGCTATGGATGCTCTTACTGGCGGCAAGGCTGCTCAGCTCGGACGCATCGACACCAGCGTTGTCCGTGTTGACAAGAAGTTCTGTGGTCTCTAAATGATTAGACCTTAATGATGCATTAATGATGGGAATTGGGATTGGGACACGGCGCTTACTATTGCCTTGGTCTCCTTAATATGATAATGGGAATGAATAGGCGTTTTAGAATAGAATCAGATCGGGCCAATTGCGATGCCCCTAAAAAGGGAACATCCATTATGATTGGCCTTTAGAGATAATATTGATCAGTAATTTATTCACGATCTTACAATATTTGGTTCCTCCAATCTATGAGACCTAATGAAATAGGAAGTAAAGTACAAGTTCACTAGATAGTATGGGTTGCATCTTCTAGCATTGGTGCTTGTGGATGTTGGCAAAACAATCGCCTTGCATGGACGTGAACGTCAAAAGGTGACTATGCTGTATAAGTGTGAAACTAGTGAAGGTGGATAGCGGCTCATGTCGACCAACACATTCTAGTATTAGTCCCCCCTGGTCTTTGAGCTTGCCCATAAATTTAATCGTGAGTCTACACCTTTATGTACTGCTGAGGGAGAAGCTGAGCATATTCGCGCCTTTAATTACAACCTTGCTATTTCGGAACAGAATTTTAAACCACATTGGCAAGAGAGGTTTCAAGAAGTTTGGTTAGGTGAACATTGAAATAGAATACAGCCAAGAGATAAACTTGACCTTGCATCGCAACTAGCTTGGGCAGGTTGTGCGGTACCCACACTTCGATGGACTGGTAGTCGTATCGCGCCGTCTTCGGGTCGGGCCTTGCGATCACGTCACTTTTGGATTGACAAATGTCGTGGATTATCTAACCTCGACATAAGCGAGCATAAACTTTCAGTCATCATTAGATGACGGTCCACGTGACATCATCTTTGCTTTTTTTTATCACTAAAAAAACAAGAAAACAGATAAGCGTATTTTGTGTCGCGACGGATGATTGACATAATTTCTGACTTTTGTGTGGCTAATTATACAAGATGTGCTGCAAATAGGACGTACAGATCAGGCTCAATGTTATTATATCCTAAATGATGCTTGCATTTATTAATGAGAGTTGTTTGAACTACCATAGTATGCGATGGTTATCATGCCAAGGATCGTAGGAGCCGTCATCAGGAAGCGAGGCTAGCCAGGCTAGGAAGGCCACGATGTGGAGATGGCGCATTTATAGCGCCGGTAAAGAAAGCCGAATCATGTGCTGTTAGTATGATCTGGACAATCAGGGGCACGTGGCCCTTAAGGGCGAGGAGCTGAAGGCTGGGCAAAAATGATAAATTGAGACGAGTTCACCATCTTCCGGTTTCCTCGTTCAAGCAGATTCCGGAAGCGATGGATGACACCTACGAGAGGAGGCGCGACCTCAAAGACGCCGAGGCGTTGAACACGGTGCGTTTGGAAGTAGGCGAAGTTCAACCCATTTCCACACCAGCTGAGGATGCCGTCTTTGGAGTCATGTCAAAGGATGGCCCTAATTATCGCAATGTATGCACGAACCTCGTCAACTGTATTATTTCAGAAGGCTGACGGTGATTATACAGCTGGGTTGGATCGGAACCTCAGTTCTTATGACAAAAGTCCAGATTGGCTTGGGTGTACTATCAATCCCGACTGCCTTTAACACGCTGGGCATGGTCCCTGGAGTGCTCTGCTTAATAGCTATAGCTGCCATCACGACCTGGTCCAACTACATGGTTGGCGTCTTTAAGCTTAACCACCCCGAGGTCTATGGTATTGATGACGCAACCTATCTGATGTTTGGTCCGATCGGGCGCGAAATTCTCGGAGCCGGATTTGCTCTTTGTAAGTCAGCCATATTGGACAATCACTTCTAGGGTTTCACGCTAACAAGACATGTATAGACTTGATTTTCGGAGGTGGTTCTGGTATGCTTGGCATCTCGATCGCTTTGAACGCAGTCTCGACTCATGGCACTTGTACCGCCGTCTTTGTTGCGGTTGGCGCTCTCGGAGTTGCCTGCCTTGCTAGTCTCCGGACCTTGAATCGCATCAGCTTTCTGGCATGGATTGGGCTGGTATCTCTTCTCTCTGCCAGTGGGTATCCTTTTCATACTCCAAGTCTCAGATACTGACTCTCAAAGTCTTGATTGTGACTATTGGCGTTGGTGTCCAAGACCGCCCCGACGCTGCACCCGAGGGCCCTTGGGTTTCCAACTACAAGATTGTTAACAAACCAAGCTTTACGGAAGGGATATCTGCTATTTCAACGTTCATCTTCGCATATGCAGGCACCCCTCTCTTCTTCCCTATCGTATCTGAAATGCGCGACCCTCGACAATACCCAAAAGCGTTACTGGCCTGCCAAATCGTGGTAACTCTCACATACATCTCAATAGGGATTATTGTGTATTACTTTTGTGGATCATATGTAGCATCACCCGCCCTTGGTTCTGCCGGGAAAATTATCAAACAGATCGCCTATGGGATTGCGCTCCCGGGATTATTTGTCAACTCGACTTTGAGTGCTCATGTATGGAATCTTTCGCTAAAGAGGAATGCTTCAGCTAAACTTTTCATAGGTGTCGAGCAAATACTTTTTCGTTCGGATTCTGCGAGGATCAAAGCACCTTGCTTCAAATTCACCTGTACATTGGGCGACATGGCTCGGTTGCATTGTAACCATTGTGATAATCTCGTATACTATTGCGAGTAGTATCCCCATGTTTGGAGATCTGGTCGCCCTCATTGGGGCACTTTTTGGAACCCTTCAGTGCTTCCAGCCAATGGGCTGTATGTGGCTGTATGATAACTGGAGTAGCGGCAAGGAACAGCGGACGCCGAGATGGATTATGATGGTTTGTTGGAGTGTCTTTGTGATTGTTTCTGGCACCTTCCTGATGGTTGCCGGTACATATGGTTCTATTGTGGGAATTATCGACTCTTATAAGGCAAATGGAGGATCAACTGCTTGGTCTTGTGCTGACAATTCCAACTCAACATAATAAACGGAGCCCCCTTTGCTATGTCAATGTCAGCTTTACCCAAATTCTACAGGACGGGCATTAATGGCAATCTTATGACGTTGAAATGTTAGAATATGCGGTCAACCTATCTATCTGAGAAACAACATAAGTCACGATTAGAAAATTTTGATTAAATAGTGTCATTGATTTGATCTGTTTATCGTGTTGCTAGAGAGCCAAGCCTCACACCTCAACATATAGTCTCAACCCAGTATTCATTGCTCATTATACTTATGTTTCCAAGCTTAAAAAAGACAAACTACTGTCGCATACCCTTTTCTTGAAGTCGCTGAGTGAACTTCTCCTCTTCCTCGATCAAGTGATTATCATCGCCAAGAGGACCCACGGTAGGATACAAAGCCTCCAGAGGCACTTCGCGAACATTCACAGACGGGTTTTCCTTGGTGCCAACGAGCATCGTCTCGACAATGTTGCCATCGCCGTACTGGGGCTCCCTCAGGACGCGCATCATGACTGAGGCGCACTGCTCGGGTGTTAAAGTAAAATCCTCCTTGCGCACTCGGCTGCGACAATATTCCGGCTCAAAAATAGGTGTCTAAAATATTAATTAGCCTCGATAAGGATCAAAAGGTTGCGCTCCGCGTGCAATGCACTCATCGACCATTATGAAAGGGTGGGCAAGGATAATGGACGTACATCGACAGCACCGGGGCAGACGGCGGCGTTTCTGATTCCCAATCGCTTTCTCAGTTGACCAAGCGACCGCACGAAGCTCACGATAGCCGCCTTGCTAGCAAAGTACAGAGGCGTCTGCAACGAGTGCACATAGCCTCCAAGGCTGGCAACCCAAAGCAGGTTACCCTCGATGTTTCGGTTCTCCAGCCAGTAATCAATAGCAATCTGGGCGAGACGGATTGGGCCCATAGTGTTTACAGAAAAGGTGTTGTAGACTCCTGGTGAGGCGTCCACCTTATCCTGTGCGAGGGGTGAGATGCCAGGAGCATTCCAAAAGCTGCTAGATGGGGGCTCGTAGATTCCGGCGCCATTGACCACGATTTCAATCTGATTAAAAGTCTCAAGGGACTTTTTCCATAGATCGGAAATCTGAGCCCAATCGCTCAAGTCCACCTTGTGGAATACAACAGTAGGTCCGCTTGCATCAGCATCTTTGTTGCTGTATTTGGCGACCAGTTCTTCAGCCTCGGGTCGAAGTTTCAAATCAGCGATGACGACGGAGCAACCACCCTCGAGCAACTGCTGTGCGAAGACCAAATTAATTCCTAAGATAGTGAGTGAGTGGTCAGTCACATTGCCCCGCCAAGTTGCCAATGTGGGGTAAAGATAGTTTGTTAGCTGCTGGCAGACTTACCAGATCCAGCACCAGTGACGATGGCATGCTTGCCCTTGATGTCGTAGGAAGACATGGTTGTATTTGGCCAGGAAGAAGGGTCTGTGAGCAAGAGAATCTCTATCTATTTTCAAAATGCAATAGTGGCTGGTATACCGCAGATAAATATCGTTCTGAAGCACCGAATCTACTCGGCCATCGGCATTATTTGGTCTGTGGCCCTGGATTCAGCTCCTTTGAGTGGATATAGTGCGGGTTTATCATAAAGGTGCATTGATAGTGGCTCTATTGAGAATAATAGACGAATAAACGCAACTAGTCCTGCATTATTCTGGATTGTCACTTGCCAATGTGTACATAAGCGAAACTACAGAGTTGCATTGTTTATGGAGTGTTTAGACGGTGTTTTATCCAGGGCCGAGTGGACACGTGGATAAAGTTTTGGGTGTATTTTAACGATTTCTGATGATGGAGTGACGATATAAACTGTGAGATGGAGTTGACAGGTGAAGCTGACATGAATGAGATGTTGTGCGAGACGTGCCTTGTTGGATGGTTTATGGGTTTGCACGCAAGTGGCAGGCGGTGGACCATGGCAGAATCAACATGGTTGAAGAATCGGGAGGCAACAATCGTCACTCACCCACACCAAAGCCCATGCTACTCAAGCCGGTTCCTTTGCACTTGGGCTACACGCCGTATGGGACAGGAACTACGTCTGTCAAGGTACAGGTCGGGGAGATAACTGCCGGGTTTGGATCTGTATCGCGGCGTCGGTCGAGTGCGCATCCCCCCCACCACACTGTCGAGAGGGTGGCAATATGACGAGTGACATTTTTTGTCTCCACCACATCCAGCATCGTGACAAACTAAAACAAAAATGAAAACCACGTCCGCCATAAACAGAGACGACTCGGACGACGAGCCGCTCGTCGACACCACCGAGGCCCTTCCGCTGCGGTCCAAGAAGACGAGCCGCCAGAAGCGCAAGCTGGTGCGCAAGTCCAACAAGAAGGCCGCCAAGCCGCATCTGCTGTCGCTGTATCCCGAGCTCATCATCGAGATCCTGTCCTTCCTGCGGCCCTCAGATGTCATCCAGTTTCAGCGCGTCTGCCGCACCGCACGGGACTTTGTCAACCAGCACGACGTCTCCATCGCAAAGGCCGTCATCGCGTCCCGCTACGCCATCCTTGCCCAATGCTTCCCGGGGCCTGTCCTGCTCCAGGATGTGGACCCCGTCTACCACCCCGCCCTGCTCCATGAACGACGCCAGAAGCTGCTGGCGATTCACCGCCGGCCATACTCGCATGTGGCGCACCACAATGCATTCCTGCTGTGCTCGTGTCTGACGTGCGTGCTCGCCTGGAACAACCTCTGTCTCCTCGTTGACCTGCATCATTGGACCGTTACGGCACTTGCAAAGCGCCAGCCCATTCCCATGATCCCCCGTGGACAAAATCCGGAATGGAATGTCGAGCTGGTCCAGCAACACGCGGCGGTCGTGCGCAAGGCCATAAAGTCACCATTATGGTACGCATTAATACTCCAGCGCCATCTACACACCACCATTTTTAGCATTCGGCGGTATGCACCTAAAGACGAGACGCCGCGGTTTGAGCTTAGTGATGAAGATGTTGCGAGTGAGACGGATGACTTTTGTGATCGGCGCGGACCAGCTAGCTACGAGTTTCCGCACCATCGTGACACATATTACGGGCTGCAGACATACTTGCCAAACCGTCTGTGGAAAAAAGAAGAGAATCGTTGGCGCTACCAGCCAGCTGACCAGCATGTAAGGGATTTGGAGTGGGTGCAGTCCATGGCCGACCGTGCAAATGTGACGACAACGGAAAAGACCACCCCGGATGGACAGAGTGAAAAGGTGGCTGAGGTCAAAGAGGGACATGCAGATGCAAAGCCCAAAGCCGAAGAAATTATCGCCAGTATATTTGGGAATCCTTAATATTTACACAATCATTGGCGTTTAAGCCGACATCTGATATACCCTTCGTTTCCCTCGTGTCTTACTTCTAACCTCATGATGTTGACATTGCTATTGGATATGGCGAAAGGCAGTTGAGCCAAAGTACTGGATGTTGTGTTGTTTTCAGTTTGGACTTCGGCTTGAGCTTTTCTACTGTAGGAATTCGCGGAAACGCTTAGTAGAGCCCTGTTCAGTCAAGAAGAACTTGCACATTACCTGGATCTACAGTAATGTTATTTCGCAGAAGTTATCCTAGTCTTGCATTTGAGAAAGATCTGAGTTCCATTCTAGATGTACGTTTATCATTCTATGGTATGCTTGCCTTGCAGGTACTCTCTCATTCTTACCCAAGTCGCCATGTTTTAACCAGTAGAGCAGCCAGTATCTCTAACCCAAGCTTTGAGGGAAGCGTCATGGCAGCTCCAGAATGAATCATCATTACCTCGAGTGGTGCTGGCGTCGACAACCCAAGTGCCAAGCTCCTCTCTGAAGTAACACTGTGGGTTAAAGTGACTAGCACAACCATTTACGTCCTTGCCATCTGTTCAAACAATCAGCTACTATCCTCTATCATTATGCTGCACATGAAATTCTCTTACTCATCCAATAGTAGCAGTAATCTTCGACATTGGTGCCTTCACTGGAAAAAGCGACGCGCCAACGGCTGAGGCCATTCTCAACCCACAAGTCTATTTGCTCGCGGTTGACCACGCACGATTGTCTGCTATTGATACCTAATTGCCCCTATAGTGTTAGCACATTGCTGTGGGAGATGACTGAGGGATGGAATCGGATTTTGACCTTGAGCGTTGGGCAGTGACATTGATTCTCCGAGAAACGGAACGAGGGCGAGAAGTGCAAGTGATTTGAACATCATGATGGTAAAGAATTCAATTTCGGACTTTAAATGTGCAAGGAGTTTTAAGCTCTGTTGTTCTGTTGTACGAGAGCCTTTACGATGAACAATGGCTGCTTTATAATGTGCAACAGTCCCGGACATTACCTATTCCGACTGTTCTCGGTTTGGAGACATGTCAGGCCATGGTCAGTTGGGATATATTCCTTCAGAGTCTTGGCCAACAAACCATACGAGCAGAAACCCAGTTGCAGTGGATATATTAATTTTTTATTTCAATTAAGGTGCAAAGATCTACAAGTTAAACATAGTGAGATTTCACGGCCGTTTCTTGTTGTGTCAGTGATCAACGCAGCGCCAAGCGAGGCTGTGACCTTGTGGAGCAATATTGGACTTGGCACAGGTCAACAGAGCAACTTTGTCCAATCCAACAGCTGTGAATAATGTTGCCTGATGATAAAACAAGGAAATCCTCACATGTTGATCAATCCTTCTGAGATAGACAACAGACGGAGAATTAACCATGCTTCAACGTTTCGCCCGTGCCAGTTGACGCCTGAAATGACTATAAGAACAGCCATCTGCTCCTGCATGATTCTGTTTCCATCAAGCACAGCTACTTCTCTCTAAATATTATTGACTCTTGCAAAACACTCACCATGAAGTTCATCACTGTGATGGGAACACTTATCATCAGTCCCCTCCTCGCATCTGCTGGACCCATCTCCAAATCACAAGGTACCATGAAACCTGTTTCCTTGTTTGATTGAAGTTTCTATACTTACCTAAATTCTTAGACATTGAGAGCAGACAGGCAGGAAATTGCCTCGTCAACCGGCAGCACATAGACACGTGGCACGAAGACGCCCAAAGCCGACGGCGTGTGGCCTTTTCTGCTGAAAACACGCCTGTCGAGAACTACTGCAAGTATTGGCAGGGCGGTAAGTCAGGAGCCACTCATTGTGTTGCGCGCGAAAGCTAATTCTATCAATACCAGATGAGTATCTGCGCAATGTCCAGTGCTATAATAGTGAATCCGTCGGATCTTGGGTGGTTGATGTCAACACCGATCTTGGTGCTGTTGGGGATCAGGTTTTCAATGATCGCTATGTATCTAGTCTTCGCAGCTGGAGGACTGAGTATCACTGCGCCACCGGCTAAGATGAGTCTTGGGTTATGGGCAGTGGCAGGCGCAAGCTACGGTATGAAACGCTTGCATTAAGCAGGGACACTTGGCATATGACAAACCGAGCACTATTTTGAAGAGTTGACCAGCTCTAGAGCTGTCTAAACCCTACTAAACCATGGCTACATAAGCATACCAAAGCAAGCCGTGTTAAGATTCCACTGCCAATTCTGAAGGAAGCAATCTCTTACTATAGATAACCGTGTTTTTGATATGAATATATCAATATTGCGAGACTTTAAAAGGTTTATGCCGATTAATAATGGAAGGAGTATGTCCCTGCCAATCGGAGAGTTTACTTGCTAGAAAGGGGCTGGTTTGCATATGATTGGGTGTAGAGTAACAAAAGTCCGAGACATACAGTCACGGGAACCATTAACATGGTCTATTAAAAGACACCCTCTTCAGCTCTGATGGCAAAGCTGTCTGACGAAATGGCGAGCTCAGTCGAGGCCCAAACCCCGGAACAAATCATGAGGCCATAATGCACATGGATGCCACTAAAATAACGGCTGATCTCTGCGACAACGATCCTGCGCTGGCGATAGGCTCAGATGATTGAACGGTGTCGACGCCACAGTTTTGGAGCTTAGCGTAATTGGGCAGAGGTGATTGGTTTCCCGCATATTTCGACGGCTCTCGGCACAATTAGCGACTTTTACAAATGACGCATTCCTTTTCAGAGGGAGAATACGAGGCCTGCGACGCCATAGCTTTATGCGGGATGTTAAAATAGTATAGGTGGCTGAGAGACAAAAGTCCAACCCCATGATGTGTCGATTCACTGGCGGTGAAGTATGCATAAATATGCTCCTCGCCCGGAGGAAAATAACCATAGATCACAGTCAATTCTCTTATCTGACATTCGAAAAATTCCATTTGAATTTTCCTTGTATTTTTTAATCCATAAATTCCTCAATATGCGCTTCTCCCTCGCTGCCGTGGCCACTGCGCTCCTCGGCACTGCTCAGGCCCATATCGGAGGCATCTCCGTCCCCGCCACCATCAAGCCTGGCGAGCCTTTTGATCTCATAATCCTCAGCTCCAACTGGATCCAAAGCTCCTATGACGTTGCCATAGCCATTGGATATGCGCCACCGGGCTTCCCTGGCTCGTTGGGCCAGGTTGCCGGCTCATTCTACCTTGGACCCAGTACGTAACGTTGGCTCGCCGTGCAAGAAAGATGATGCTAATGATATATAAAGAGGAATCTAACCAAGTCCACAACTTTAACAAGACTGTCACGATTCCGGCATCACAAGGCAAGGGCAAGGGTGTCATTTCAGCCAGTCTACACACTCTCGTCGGCGCTGCCGTTTCTCCCACGCTACAATTCTACAATGTCTCCGTCACTTTCGGGTCCAAGACAAGCAAGAATTACAAATCATCTGCTTAGAGTGAGAATTCTATTGTGCACTGCTGCATTTCCGAGGGGAGGATGTGATTGTGTTAAGCGGCAGATTTCTTGATGCGAGACAATTTTGAACATAGAAGCTAGTTTTCTTCATGATTTATGATGGAAAAATATTTTTCGACAGTATTGAATATAGCATTTCCTTTTCTAGGCGCATGGTGGTCCATATTAAGAATCCCACCTCTCCAAGAGAAAAAGCCGCATATTTCTTTTCTTCAGAAAATGATCGAATATGCTTCTTGAAAAGCACAATCAATTAAAGGGCCTTGAATTATGACTAGATGAGATCCCCGTAAAAATCCTAGCCTCCCTCAAGTGCAGGTATCCAAGGATGTGGCGTCGTTAGCTCGGGACAGGACTTTTGAAATGGACTCATGTGATGTGACTCCAGCTCAGCCCCACGAGGCTGATAGCAATAAGCAAGGCCGACCAACCCCGCCTTTAGACAAGGGCGCTTCATCTTCCAACCAACATCAATCGTGCAACTTTGCTTGCAGTAATCCACCCGGTTAAAAATATATCCCCATATCCTGCCGAAAGGCATGAGTGACCCAAAAGACTACACCGTGGGCTGGATATGCGCCATCACCACGGAATATGTTGCCGCGCAGGAATTTCTCGACGAAGAGCATGAACCGCCAGATTTTATAGAACCCAACGACACCAACGATTACACATTGGGTAAAATGGGAAAGCATAACGTTGTAATTGCCGTTTTACCTGATGGGGAATATGGAACAGCATCCGCGGCCAGCGTGGCGACAAATATGCTAAATAGCTTTCCCAATGTGAGAATCGGCCTCATGGTTGGAATCGGCGGCGGCGCCCCCAGTGCGAAGCATGACATACGCCTCGGCGATATTGTGATTAGCACACCTAGCGATGGCACGGGCGGCGTCCTTCAGTATGATTTTGGCAAGACGATACAGAGCCAGGCCTTTCAACACACCAGATTCTTGAACCAGCCGCCGACGACATTGCAAACAGCCATGGCAGGGACGAAGGCAGCTTACGAAAGAAAGGGTCACCGACTTGAAGAGGCAGTCTCTAAGGTTTTAGAGAATAATCCGAGGTTAATACGGAAATATCAGCGGCCACGCCCAGACACAGATGTTCTTTTCAAATCCGATGTTGTCCATGACCCAAGAGGCTGCACGGAAATATGTGCAACTAATCCATTAAACATTGTGCAGCGTCCAGGGCGTTCAGGGGATGAAGAAAATTTAACAATTCATTGTGGGAAAATTGCATCGGCCAATCAATTAATGAAAGATGCTATTATTCGAGACAAGCTTGCGGCAGAGAATGACGTATTATGTTTTGAGATGGAGGCGGGTGGATTAATGAATCAGCTCCCCTGCCTAGTCATCCGCGGCATCTGCGATTATTCAGATTCACATAAAAATAAGGAATGGCAAGGATACGCGGCCATGGCGGCGGCTGCATATACCAAAGACTTGCTGTCACGTATCCCACCTAGCAGAATTGAACATGGAAAGAAGATGGGGAATCTTCTTTTAGGTGGTCAGTTCCATTCCAAAGGGAAAGTTCGCAGATGCCTAATGAATCTATAGTATCCGATTCAATCACTGCTGTCCAATCGCATTTGATGAGAAAAGAGGACGTTGGGATTCTAAATTGGATCACCGCGATTGACTACGGTTCCATACATAGCGATACTCTCAATAGGAGAGACCCAGGCACGGGTGAATGGCTCTTGGATTCGACAGAATACCAAACCTGGCTGCATGGAAATCAGCAAACCCTGTTTTGCCCAGGAATACCTGGCGCAGGAAAAACAGTCCTGTCCTCCATAGTCATCAACGACCTCATTCAACGCATCCAAAGTCTTCCGGATACAGGTGTCGCATACATCTATTTCAACTACAAGAGGAAGGACCAACAAACCATTGACAATCTAGCTGCAAGTTTACTCAAACAACTGGCCTTTGGACTACCTATATTACACAAGGCGATCGGAGAATTGTATCAACGCCACGAACGGCTGGGAACAAGACCAACGCTGCATGAGCATTTGCAGACCCTCCATTCAATAGTGAGGGACTATTCGAAAGTCTATATAATCGTCGACGCTCTAGATGAATGTCAGGAAACGGATGGCTGCAGAGAAAGGTTCATCTCGGAGATGTTCAAACTTCAGCAAAAATTCCAAGTAAGCATTTTTGCGACTTCAAGATTTATCCCAGGCATCTCGGTTCGATTTGAAGGATGCCCTTCCCTAGAGATACGTGCAAAGCAACAAGATTTAAGTATCTATCTTGACAATAACTTGATACGACTACCGTCGTTTATTAACCCAAATTCTCGCTTGTGGGAAGATGTAAAAGCAGAAACTTTGAAGGCAGCCGATGGAATGTAAGTAATTCTCTCATAAGGAGCGAATGAATACTTACAGCTACAGGTTCTTGCTCGCCCAGCTTTATTTAAGTACTCTAGCAGGAAAGACAACGCCCAAAGCAATAAGGACCTGCTTGAATCAAATGGTCACTGGTTCCCTTTCGTACCATGACACATATGAAGGAATCATGAATAGAATTAGAGGTCAAACCATTGACCATCAGCATCTAGCTGAACAGGTTCTATCATGGATTGTCTACTCAAGACGCCAGCTCTCTGTTTCAGAACTCCAAGAAGCTCTTTCTGTTGAGTTGGGCGAGCCAGCAATCGATGAAGAAAATAAGACGCAGGTTGAATTGATTGTTTCTGTGTGTGCCGGACTCGTTACTGTGGATGAAGAAAGTCACATCATCCGACTCGTTCACTATACAACCCAGGAATATTTTGATCGAACCCGAGAGATATGGTTCCCGAATGCAGAATCCGACATAACAACGACGTGCATTTCATACCTTTCCTTTACTGAATTCGGAAACGGGCCGTGTCGCACAGGCAGTGACTTTGAGGCTAGACTTCAAAATAATCTCCTATATAAATATGCCGCAATGAACTGGGGTCAACATGCTCGCAAATCTGGAAAGAAGCTGGAATGCGTAATTGAGTTCTTGAAAAAGAGGGAACACGTTCGATCAGCTAGTCAAGGCTTATTGACTACACAGCGCGTTCCTGGACATGACAGCTATAGTCTCAACCACCCAAAGCGCTGGACAGGTATTCACTTATCAGCTTACTTTGGTTTAGAGGAAGGAGTCCAGCTATTCCTCGAGAACATAGCTATAGCTCACCTTCAAGACTCATTTGGCCGTACACCAATGTGGTGGGCTGCTTCGAATGGTCATGACGCTGTAGTGAAGCTGCTGTTGGAGACACAAAAAGTTGAATTCGACACAGAAGACTACTTTGGGAAGACACCCCTATCTTGCGCTGCCGAAAGTGGACACGAGGCTGTTGTTAAGCTATTGCTGGAGACTCAAAAGGTCAATGTCAACTCAAGAGATGATAATGCTCGAACGCCTTTGTTTCTAGCTGTTAATATGCGCCATGAGTCTATAGTGAGATTGCTATTGCATGCAGACAACATCGATATCGATACCAGGGACTGTGAAGGAGACACACCGTTATCCATGGCCGCTATTAATGGGGATGTGGGCATATTTAAACTGCTATTGAACACAGGAAAAGTCGAAATTTGCACAAAGAGTATCACCTCAAAAACACCCCTATCTCATGCCACCTTCGGGGGTCATGAGTCTATAGTCAAGTTGCTACTACAGACAGGCAACGTCGATGTTGATACCAGGGATTACAACGGAAATACTCCATTCTCCTTGGCTGCAGAACATGGCTACGAGGGTATACTTAAACTGCTATTGGACACAGAAAAGGTCGAAATTGATACACAGAATGCCACTTCCAAAACACCCTTATTCCAGGCTGTCTTAATGGGTCATGAGTCAATAGTCAGGCTGCTACTACAGACGGAAAAGGTCAATGTCGATATTAAGGACTACGGTGAAAATACACCATTTTCCTTCGCTGCAGCAAATGGTTATGAGGGCATATTTAAATTGCTCCTGGACACAGGAAAAGTTGAAATTGATACCAAAAATTCCATGTTTCGAACACCCTTATCTAGGGCTAGTTCAGGGGGTCATGAGTCTATAGTTAGGCTGCTACTACAGACAGGGAAGGTTGATGTCAATACCAGGGACTACTATGGAGACACACCGCTATCCTTGGCTGCTAGGGAAGGACATGAGGGCATATGTAAACTGCTATTGAACGAAGGAATGGCCGACCACAACACAAGAAATAACGACGATCTAAATCCTCTACTGCAAGCTATCGAGCACGATCACGGGGGTGTGGTAGGATTGTTATTGGACATGGGGAAGGTCGACCTTTCGGCAACGAATAGCGATCGCTCCAAACTTTTCGATTGGGCTGACCGAAATGGCTTTGAGGAATTGACAAAGGCATTAG
This sequence comes from Calonectria naviculata, assembly GCA_003031705.1. Classification (NCBI taxonomy): domain Eukaryota; kingdom Fungi; phylum Ascomycota; class Sordariomycetes; order Hypocreales; family Nectriaceae; genus Calonectria; species Calonectria naviculata. Next base: position 83,849 of record NAGG01000152.1, on the reverse strand, counting down.
CTGACACAAGGAAGGATGATATTTCCGTAAGCAGCAATGCTAGTTCACGGCTTCCAATTGAGTTATCCGATCCGAGCCAGGAGGCTGGGACTAGCAAGACTTTAGGTTGGAAAGGCTTTTTTAGACGCAGTGCGGATCGTTTTCTCGGGTCGATGTAACCAGCAGCTCAGTTGAACTTGGAGAAAGAAACGCAGGTCTACCAGGGGTGACATGTAAATAAATCTAAAATCACATCGCCTCGTATTTTGTATTGATATTTACTGTCTTATATCTGTAGATAGAATATTCACGTAATAATAAACAATCAAATTTCAGCCTTGTAGCTTTTCAACAAATGCGGTCACCTGTTCTTTGGTCGTTGCCCATGAAGTGACAAGTCGAACCACAGCCTTATCATCAGGAACCTTTTCCCATACATAAAATTGAAATTCGGCTTGAAGCTTTTCAATCAAGGCATTTGGCAAAACGGCAAATACCTGGTTGGTTTCTCTTTCGGCTTCCAACTTGTATCCTGCCCCTACAATACCAGAGGAGAGGAGCTGTGCCATTTCGTTGGCGTGCCTTGCCAATTCAAAGTAAAGGTTGCCACGGAACATTTCGAAGAACTGGACTCCAAGAATCCTGCCCTTGGCGAGTAAACCTCCGCGTTGCTTGATGTGGAATGCAAAGTCTTGTGCAAGAGATTTGTTATTAATGACAATTGCTTCGCCGATGAGCATTCCCACTTTCGTGCCGCCGATCCAGAAGATATCTGTCAATTGAACCAGATCTGGGAGTGTCAAGTCATTCTTCACCGCTGACAGGGCGGCTCCAAGGCGAGCGCCATCGAGGAAAAGAAGTAGACCGCGCTCCCGACACAGCTCAGAGATCGCAGTCAGTTCAGCCTTGGTGTAGAGAGTGCCCACTTCCGTAGCATTTGAGAGATAGACGAGACGGGGTTTCGCCATATGAGGGTAGTGCGCATTCCTATCCAGGGCATCTTGAATGCTTTCGGGTGTTATTTTTCCATTTTCATGGTTGACAACGATTATCTTGTGTCCTATGGCCTCGATTGCTCCAGTCTCGCGGACCAAGATATGCCCAGTGCTGGCCGAAATGACGGCTTCGTGTGGACGTAAGCAGTTTGCGATGGAAATGATGTTGGCAAGGGTCCCGCTAGCAACGAAATAAATCGAGGCATCAGGACAGTCTAATTTATCTCGTAGACATTCCTTGGCCTTGACAGAGTACTCGTCATAGCCATATGGTTTTTGCTGTGAGAGATTCGTTTCGGAGAGTCTCTCGAGGATTTTTGGGTGTGCTCCTTCGCTGTAATCGTCTAGAAAACTGCTTGGGGGCATATTGGAATCAGTAAGACGAGAAATGATGTTGATAAGACAAGATAGGGAGATAATTGGTTCTGAGCCAGCAATCACAGTCTTAATTATGAAGGGATGTACTTGCACTATGGGATATCAATGACATTAACCGAGGTAACCAACTTAAGCTTTTATGTCTCGTTCTAGGACATTGCACTAAAGAGACGATTCCATATAATTCTAAATTACTAAGATATTTCTTTACGCCCTGCGACATGTCAACGGTGGGACTAGCTTAATGGTACCGCAACGCGGCCCACTTAGGCATATACAGATTGCCAACTAAGAACTTGGAGGTGGCCATATAGATGGATCTCGGAGCCGTGCCATGGCCGTATGACGTGGATTTGAAGGCTTGGCGAAGGAAACAGTCTACTATTTTCTTTAGGGTAGCGGCTGCACTGCCAGGCAAGGGAGAGGAGATGCAGATCGCTAATGTTCTCGCATACACCCTTGTTTCAGTAGTCGCCAATGTTGGTACACTTCTGTGAGAAATTTGTTAGCCAAGGCGGTCCCGGCTCCACTCTATGGCCGTAAATTGGTAATCAAGTCTGGCTACGACTGTACAAGATCAATGTTTTCACTCAGCCATTAATAGCTTCCACCTCCATGCTAAATAGGAGTGCCAGCCAATCTTCAAATTTTGAAGTAAAGGAATACACATATTTCTTTTGTGCTTGATTGTGCTGGAGATCATGGCAATTTCCAAGTTTACAGAGCCACATCACATCCCGAATATCAGTGCGGTCGCCAAAATTGCCCAATGCTGGACCCCATTATTCCGCTAAAGAGGACTAACCTTATAAGGCTAGAGGGGCAAAATAAGATGTCTGTCGCGGGTGAGCACCCTGTGCCTCTAATACTGACTAGGTTCTGCCTCAATGGTGGACCCTCTAGACAATTTGCAGCAGTCCCGCCGCCGTCGTGCATTCTCCATTTCGCGCGAGTCACCATCGGTCACGTCTGACCCCGAGTTATCACCCACAACGTCCCAGCCCGCCTCGCCAAGTCCCTTTCACTCTCATGTCGGCCGCCTCGGGGGAGCGGAATAGCCGCAGCCGTGGCGACCCTGTCGCAAAGCGTCCTCGACTCAAAGCAACCACCGCTCGCAATCGTCGCGCTGGGCCCAGCTCCATGGGAGATTCTATCGTGGCTACTCTACAGGATTTCCCAACACAAGATACAGCAGGAAATGCCACCGTAATTACAGCGCCCAAGCTGTCCCAGCAAGATGAGCCCATTGTACCACCGTATACGCCAGGAGAGCCCATCACTGTGGCATTAGCAAGACACAGGGTTTGGAGAAGTAAGAAAACCCTGTCCTCCCTCTACCATGCACTTATGGAGCTAATTCTATTACCGTATAGAAGCCGGGGCAAAGCATGACCAAGTCTGTTTCACGTGCCAACAGCCCAATAATCTAGAGTTTTGCATCACCTGTCGAAGGTCCTATCATAAGGCATGTAAGCCAAAGGACGGGGCACGATCAGACCAAGAAGGCTCTCACGACTGGTATTGTGATGTTTGCGTGGGGAGAAACTGGCATAATGAGCCGCCACCCATAACGCCTCCAGCATCACCTATTCTCACGCCCATCCAAGACGCAAACCAGAATCGCTGGCACGCAATTAACACACAAGCCCCACAGCAGGCTGAAATCTCACATTTCGATGAACGCCTTCGTTCCGACTGGACTGCCGTGCCAGCGACCAACAACCGCAATGTTGAAATTGTACCATCAATGCCTCAAGCGAATTCAAGACTGACCCTACCTCCAATTCAAGACAACGGTGATTTAGCACCAGATAGGGTTAACACACCGCCTAGGTCTATGCGAATGCGGAAATCTAAATTTACTACATTGGGCGGTGATGTGGATTCTGCATTGCGGATATTGTACCACGAGCTAGAAACGGCCTCTGCGCTGAAAGACCAGGTTCGTAACCTTGAGTCCCAGCTCTCCCAACAACGCCAAGAACTAGAAATGTGTCAAAAGGAGCTCCATCTGGCACGGAAGATGGTTTCCGTAGCGCGAGCATCTGATGAAGAAGTTGCACGACTTCGGGAAGAGGCATCTGCCAAGAAGGATGCCCAAGATGAGGCAGGCGCCCTGAGAGCAGAGAAGCAGAGGCTGGAGATAGAACTCGAGGCCTCACGAACGCAGTTGAACAGCGTTTCCCAGTCATTCCAGGAGTTGAAGAAGAAGCTGTCAGCCCTGATCGACACTTAGTGGAGGAACCGCTTTCAGCACACGTAGGTATAGTGTGGGCACTGCAATGGTGAATTAAGATAAAGGCTCCAGTCGACCGTTGGGCGTGTGGTGTTTGGGCAACGGGCGTTTTAGGGCCCGCTTTTGATGTTGCATTATATCATGATTTGTGGTAGCAACGTGAGGGGAATTTTTGTCGAAATAGTGCCAGAGATTTGAGTACGTGAAAGTAAAGACAAACGTCCCGACGCTCGGTATCGTTTCAATGGTAGCGGTCGTGGGTCTTGTTAGTTACTACGTGTGGTTGTTGCCGCCAGTTCAGCCTCCCCCATATATTACGCATATGTGTCTTGTCATGCATTCATTTCCTCTTGGCGATTCCTGCGTCACTGACGAGTAAGTCGATGAGGTCACGCTAGGGACGGACTCCGATGTTCGTTTTCTCCACTTCACCGACCTTTGTTAAATTTGTCATCAGTAATGGACCCGAGGCTAGTGCGCTAGGGGCATCAAGTCACAAGCAGGACGCGACATGAGTCAATATATTGCCAGGTGTGGGCGGGGCCATGCTCTTAGTCGTCTTTCCAATGGTTGATTTGACTTGAAAGGAGCCATGCGAATTGTTGAGCCGTGAGAATAGTACTGCTCTGTTGTGCGAGAACAACCCCTTACCCCCGGCTCTCTATTCGCACTCCCCAATTCCCAATTGGCCTAGTGTAGTTAAATTTGTCAGCGTCATTTGGACACTAATCCTCACAACATGCCTCTGATAATATTCTGCTGTGTACTTGCTTCGGCCACTTTCTGGAATAAGCGAACAGCGCCGCAGCACTTGTTCAAATCACTAAAGGGCGCACCCTATTGGGAAAGGCGGCGGCAGACCAACTCCGTCCCAGTGGGCCAGTTGTTATCACTCAACAGCTATCAATGGCTCCCGAAAATTCACCACTCTGCGGAAACTTAATCTGAGGGGCATTGGAAGGAGCACGTCCCACTCCTGACAGAATCTAGCCTTTCGTGTCTCCTTTCCATGTGGGGAAACGCGATGACAAATTTAAGGCCCCGCACCAGTACTCGCTGCCCGCGGACTGCCGCACAAAGCGGTGAATTGTGACAACCTTTGCGATATGGAGTAGTCTCCCATTAGCGGAAAACGGGATCCACGGCCTCCGTGGTCGAAACCGAGAAGTCCGTCAAGTTCACATCCCAAACATGTCTTTGTTATGGCTTTGGATTGATGTACAGTTGCATAACGGGTGAGTGGAAATGTTTGGATTATTGCCTACCTCCTGCTCGCCGCTAAATCCAACTGGGGCAGTATTAAGAATTAATATTATGGCAACAACTTCAGAAGCGAATGAATTCGGATTGCACTGTCTGCATGTCCCTAAAATTTGATCTAGATGGCTCTAGGGCATGTAGCTTCAAATCAGCAATTCGGGCTTAGCTTCCAATTCAAGAAGTAAATCTTGAAAGTCTCCGTCACCACGTCTTGCTCTCTCCTTGAACGAGTTTAGATTATCCCATAGCCAGCCCTTTTCTATCCCAGCCTGCACGACGTTAGATCTTTGCTTTCGATGAAGGATGAGTGAATTCACATGAGGGATAGCAACACCACCACCCCTTACCGTAACACCGGGAATAATGAAAACAGCTTGCAAGATCTTTGGGTTGCCAGGCCCAGTGTCGGATTCCTTCTTGCCTACAACGTCATTCCAGATAGACTCCAGGTTATTTGCCAGCTTTGCAAAACTCTCAGAGTTCGTATTGAAACCACTTCTAACATTCCACCGTACCAATACTCTTCGTTTTTAATGGGAGTAAAGAGGATGTTCACAAACAATGCCGGTGTCTTGAATGTGGTACAGTGTAGAGCGGTAATGTCCTGGACTAAAGCTTCCCGGTGTGCTGGGGTGAGGGGGTAAGAGTGGGAAATTTGGTAGAAGGACATTTAGGCTCTTGATTTCATATGACGCAAAAGGCAAATATCCAAGTAAAAATAACTTTCCAAGTAACGTCTATGATACTTTGATACCATTTTGCTCGGTGAAATAGCCATCACAAGTCTACGTACCTGATCCAACTTAAACCATGAATTGGTCAGCACAAACGGCATTACGCTTTCTTAACCGAAGACATCAAACTAGCTAAGGCAGGATTTGCCTAAAACTCATTGTACAGGCTGATTTCCATCCGTTCGTCCGAATGTAACACTCCTGTGGAGTAAGCGGCTTTTACACCACCGGAGTACTCCGAGTAAACTAGATGAGAGGGGCTAAATTATTCATGGCTAGAAGTTTCGTAAAGTTCCCACAGGTGTCGTTTGTAGACGGAACCCGTGTTCCACAATTGAGCTAACCCGACAATATTTGATCTTTCTCATCTATGGTAACGACCAGGTATTCATTCACCGGCACTATGTGCTGCGTCAAGGTGTATCAAAAGTGAGCAAGAAAGATAAGGTCAAGGCACAAATCACGCCCCGGGAATAGACTTTTTCGGAAACGAGCTACGAGAGCTGTAGGGATATTGGGCAAGGAGAACTACATAGCGATTACCAGGACCCGCTAGATCATAGACAGTGGTAATGGTAAAATACATATGTCTACAGCGATTTAACTGGAGAAAAGCATTACACGCCTTTGGCTTCCTTTCATATGTCTCAGGAAGACGCAAAATTCCATATTCATAGAATTTCTACCCTCACGATAAATTCAACTTGGACTGTTTGTGAGTCACTTCAAAATCGCAGACGTCGCGTTAAAATATACACATGACTCTGCCCGCCTGATAGATTGCGGAGGTGACCAAGACCTACGCCAAAAATATCGCCAAATTGACAAGATTCGCAAAGGGTCCCCTCTACAGCGACTCAGTTCTTGGACACCTGGAACTCGGGCCTCTCTTCGATTTCCTTTAGCAAGCCTTTGAAGGTTTCATCACCACTATCGGCCAGCTTCTGGAACTCGGGTTTGTTCTTAATAACCCACTCCTCAAACTTTCCGGGCTTTCGGCGCGTCACTACCTTCGCTCATTCGTGCAATGAAAAGGGAGCTTACCATGGGTAAAAAGAAGCCTCGCTCTAGGGCGCAGTCGAAGACGCCCATGATGAAAACGTCCTTCATCTCTTTCTCCTGTACACTCGCTTGGACATCCCTGACTGCGTCGTTCCACATCGACACGATATTCGACGTGATTTCTTCGTACTGCGCTGGGGTTCTGCCGGTACCACTGCGCAACGTGACCATGATTTTATTCGTCTTCATGGCCAGCCCACCAGTCCAGTTGTCGTCGGGGCTTGCGGCACGAATATCAATGAATCGGCAGTTGACGATGAACCTAGGAGCTTTGAAAGTCGTGGCGTGCCAGTTGGTGATGACCTGGGCGAGGGTGGCCTTGTGGGCCCTGGTAAGGGGCAGGATGTGGTGGAACTCGTACAGAGGCATAATTATACCCTTGTGAGCAAAGAAAATAAAGAAGTGGTGGATTTGAGAGGTTGAGTCTTGGACTGGACCCAGGATAAGATGCAAAAGCGAAGTTCGATTTGAGACGAGCAGGGGGCTCAGCCTCGCTTTAGAGCACTCTTCACTACCAAACCACTTTACCAATACGTCCACAGCAACAATCCCCGACATCGGGCCATTGTGTGATAGCCATTACGTTCCCACACGGCATCATCAACAGAATGACGGGGTACGTTGATAGCTGATATCACATGTTAGATGCGTTTGCTTACCAATTTAGAATATTAACCGAAAGGTGCGCTGGTGTGCCTTACTATCCCGCTTGTCGTTAGGTCAAAGTCTCTAACTTTAGTCGAAGACTTTAGACCCGGAGCAAGGATCTCCCGCCCGACGCTCAACTTTTGACAACTGGTTTCAATGGCGCGTCGATTTAATTTCTCATGGTCATTCGCTTTCATCCCCACTAGGACTGCAACCCACATGCGCTCACTAATCAATTTAACATGTAATCGGAAGGGCGAATGGAAGATTGGGTCCCTTTTTGTTCGGCCGAGGATTTAGTCTTAAATCGAGGCAACTCAGAACCTTGCGTCCAACCCCTGACAGCTTGCTCCCTTGACAGATTCTTGTTCTCATTGCCCACCTTCACTCGCCTTCGCCCCCAACCGGTGACACTTGTTCAACGACTTTTTATTTCTTTTCCAAAAAGCAAATAAATATGAGCTCGCAAGACACCTTCCGCAAGGATGCAGTCGTCTCCACCCCGAACGCACCTGCTGCCCTACCTGTTTTCTCACAGGCCATCATCGCCAACAATATTGTCTACGTATCTGGAAATGTTGGCATGAAGCCGGAAACGGGAAAGCTCGAGGATGGCGTCGCTGCACAGACTGTAAGCAACCATCGAACTCGAATCTTCCTTCATGATCGGAATTTACTCATGGCTATCCCGTTTTCTAGACCCAGATCCTGCAGAATCTGAAGAGCATCCTGGAAGCTGCTGGCTCAGGGATGCACAAGGTCATCAAGGTCAACGTGTTCGTGACCGACATGGCCAAGTTTGCCGAAATGAACTCGGCCTACCTGGGTGTCTTTGAGGAACCTCAGCCGGTAAGGTGGACTACATTATCCTTTCTAGGCCAATTTTTTAATCTTAAAGATAGGTACGAACCTGCGTCCAGGTCTCTGCTTTGCCATTTGGCGCACAGGTTGAGATGGAGTGTCAGGCCTTGGCGTAGGTCCAACTACGAAACGGTCGCATGGGTGACTCGAGTGTTAGAATACTATAGTTGTGATGTGGCACACTGTCCGTAAATGAGTAAAACAATACATACTGTTGATGTTTAATCTGTGCTTATAAAATGCGCCCGGCAAATGGGACGTCTATCTAGCCGAGGTTACTTTGACGGTCACATTGATTAGGGAATACCAGTCATACTGCCTCAATAACCTGTCGAAAACCTCAACTGCTTCCATGTTTGCGGCTGGTCCATCTCGCCCGTTCTGAGCAAGCTCTTGAGAGTCTCGTGGATATGGCGTTATGATTTGAGTCACGGGATACATAAAGGTAGGGTTCGTTTCGTTCTATTCTACACCATTTTAAACATGCCTGATCTTGTGATGCCATTTGAAGAGATGACACCAGTGTGTCCAGCAGAAAACATCCTCAGCATGATTGATGGCGCCCACGGACATATTCACATCGACCTAGGAAAATCGGATCCAGACCGATTCGACGGTGAAACAGTCTTTTATTAATTACTAGGAGCACAGTCATTTCGAGAACAACAATTACAACGCGCAACTCTCTGCTCTCGTGTGTGTTTTTTAGAACACGGACATTTTTCAGGGGGCTTAAGCATATGTCCAATAGTAACAGAACCTCAACAGTGCGGAATATTTGTGCAACCTGGACGCTTCAAACGTCATTCTTCCTCTTCACCCCCACCCCCCTCGTTATTTTCACACGCAACCTCTAATTATGTAATTAGAATAGGTAGGGGAGAATGTCCATACCAGTGAAATCTCAGTCTAGTGCCCTACACCCTCTCTTCTTCTCTGTGACTGGGCTTTGCCACATTGCTCTTGTCTGGTTAGTGCCCAGGCCAGACAAGACGGACTCGCCGATCCTACTGATTCTCTACTTAATTCGCGGAATTGTGACAGCATGTTAGATTTGTCATCAAAAACACCCAGATGCGCAACGTGTCAATGTAGGGCTTGCTAAATACGGCAGGTGGCCAGCAAAGTTGCGCCCTTCGAACGACCAAACCTAAGCCTTGCCGTGTTTGTAATAGCCTATGCTGTGAAGTGGATATGTCCATCACCTTACCCCGCCCATTCCACAAAAAGAAAAAAGAGACGGACAATGTGGTTTACATCCCTTGCTGACAAATTTAACGAATCTGTAATACACCACTCCAAGGGCCGAGATCCAGGAGAAGGTCTACCCGAGCTCAAGCGCACTGGGGCAAATCAGCCGAGGTTGATGATGTTTCCCTTTCTTTGCCCTATGCATTACTTCACCCTTTTAGAATTTTCTTCTCCCTATTCTCTGCCGATTGCGTTTCCTAGAAGTGCCATCCATCCAGTCTGCTCGTCGCCATATCATATTATTTCTCGATCCAGGGGATCCAGGACGCGTGACTTCGAACATACACTCCTACTTGAACCTCAATAATTGATGTAGACTCCAGAATCGTCAAGACAGGTGAGTAAACCAATTTCAGAATTCGACATTATTCAGAGCCGGGCTAACGGGCAGGTTTCATCGCAGGCTCTAAGAATTACATTTCCTGGTCGCATTCATATTAGTCCACGAAGAGCATCGACAACGCGATGGGAATCAAGACACTTGGCCAACTACCAGTTGCTGACCGATACGACCCAGTTCGAGCGGACGGGAACCGCTCAAAAGCCGGGAGGGACGAAGAGATGAAAGAAGCCGAGGATATTCCTGTTGACACAAACTCATTCGTTGTGAAACTGAGCCAGAGCCTGTCGGCCTCTGAGAAACCTGGGAGACCACAAGAGTCTAGAGAACCCTGTATAGCTGGTTGCAGACTCAGTGGCGTCACACCTGATTCAAATTCTGTTCCCGGCCGGCCGCCTGATGGAGGTACCAGGGCGTGGATGTGCGGTGGGTTATCTTGTAATATCCTTTCTCAGCCGGACCTGCTAACAAGAGCCCCTAGTTCTCGGTACACACCTCGTGGTGATGAACACTTGGTATTCTAGCTTTGACAAGCAGACTATACTTCGCGGTAGCTAACAGGTTTAGGGGTGTTATCAACTCCTTTGGCCTCTTTCAAAGCTACTATGTACAATCGCTGAACCGACCACCATCAGATATTTCGTGGGTTGGCTCAATTCAGATCTTCCTGCTCTTTTTTATTGGCACATTTACGGGTCGGCTTACTGACGGCGGATTTTTCCATCCTGTAGCTGCAACAGGCTCCGTCCTCGTTGTCCTTGGCACTTTCGCCACTTCACTATGTGACAAATACTGGCAAATCTTCCTTGCTCAAGGAATTTGTGTCGGCCTAGGAAATGGATGCCTGTTTTGCCCAACTATTGCTATTGTCTCAACATATTTCCAAAAACACCGGTCCCTTGCCATTGGCTTGACCGCTTGCGGCAGTTCAATAGGAGGAGTCATCTTCCCAGGCATTGTACGGCAACTGCTTCCTCGTATCGGGTTCGGGTGGACAATGAGAGTTATCGGCTTCATTCAGCTTGCGAGTTTAACAGTTTCATTGGCATCGCTGAAGCCTCGTATTCCACCACGAAAGAGCAGGCGCTTTGTTGAGTGGTCAGCCTTTAAGGAGCTTGAGTATACTTTCTATGCCCTGGGTACCTTTATGGTAAGTGTGTTCCTTCATTTTGGTTTGCATAATAATGAATGCCGTCAGTGCTTCCTGGGAGCTTATTTTGCTTTCTTCTTCACTGCTGCATATGCCCGGGATATCCAGGGCATGTCATACACTACTTCACTCAACCTCCTCATGATAATGAGTGGAGTAGGTATTATTGGTCGTATCCTGCCGAATTACCTCGCCGACCGTATTGGCAGCCTGACAGTATTTGTACCTACAGCTGGCGCTGGAGCCTTAGTGGTACTGTCTTGGATTGCTGTTGACTCCCCAACTGATTTGTACCCCTGGGCTTCAGTAAGCGGCATAATCCTAGGGGGTATTCAGTCTCTATTCCCCTCGGCCCTGGCCTCCTTGACGGTCGACCCAAGCAAACAGGGAACTAGAATCGGCATGGTCTTTACAATTGTGAGCTTCGCCGCTCTGACTGGGCCCCCGATCACGGGTGCGCTTTTGTTTGCGTCGGAAGGGAAGTATGTCGGTGCGCAATCATTCGCCGGGGGCTGCCTGTTTGTCGGTATGTGCTTCTTGGCCGTCGCAAGGGAGGTGAAAAGGAGAAAGAATGGAGGAGGGATTTGGGTGAAAGTATAGAGATGTTGAGATCCATGAAATTGATATCCGCTGACAGTCTGAGAATCTTCGATTGGATTACCTATTCATAATCTGTGGAAGAAATTTCATCTTCATGTGAAATTGTTGGAAGCGAACTAATTCCTAGTGATGAGTATTTTTCATTATAATTCTAGTATGTAGTTCGTAGCCAGTAAATGGCTTCACATGGATGGGCTGAAGAGAGATTGATTCGTGCCTTTAACCTAACCGGTCACCGATGCTTTGTTAACTTTTTCAATTTCATGCTGCATTTCATTGCCATTTATTTAACAAATGTGGCGCTGCCGTTGATTACCACAATGAGAGACCCCGACCTTCATCGGGCTGTAGAGCCAAGTCATAGAATGCACTTCCAATGGTAGGTGTATTAAAGCTACCTCGTCCCTTCTAGATTCCCATAGATGGTCCTTGGCAGTGTATTATCTTCCCAGAAGCTTGGTTAATGTCTGAAATGGTGATACATGCAGCCTCAAACTAATTGGCCTACGGAGACGGGGATAACTGCTCTGTCTTGGCAGAGAGTACGCGTTGAAATGTCGATTTGTTTAATAATCATTAGCCGACCGCCACATGAAGGGGAGCTATTGCAGGGAAGACTAAGAAACCACCCCACTTTTAACTCAATACAACCAATGCTTCTGACAACTTCTGCCCTGTTTATGCTTTTTCATATAAAATACCTCAAGTAGGCGGGGATCTGGAGCTCCTTTGATTTGAGAGAGTGCAGGCATCTCCGCTTTTCCATATGAAAGGGGGCAAATTGCTGACAAATTTCCCTCAATCCAGAGAGTTCGATGTCTTTTTGACTCCTGTTTTCCCCCAATGGCCTCTCTAATTCATACACAACCTGGGTGTTGAAGCTTTCGTAGCACATACATATATCCTTGCCAGTAATATTGAAAACAACAGCCTCAATAAGCAGAACGGGCATAAATACAGAAGATGGGCATGGGAGGAAGGCGAAGCATTAGATCAGAAAGTCATGTCGGATTTCTAACTCGGACTTTTCAGAAGAATGTTTATTACGTTTTTGTTTTACTCTTTTAAGATGAAGTAGAATCTGATTACTGGGGTACTTTTTCTTACTTACTGTTCTTCGTTAGCGCGCTCTGGTGGGTGGCTTTCCGCGGAGCCCGAAAGAGTGAATTATATAAATATAAAGGGTCCCTTCTCGCATTTTTATCATCTTTAATTAATCATAAATATCGATTTTCAATGGCTTTTTCCTTCTCTGGGTCATACAAACTACGCTTGGCATTTCGATTTTGCCTTGGTAGGTGGTGGCCACAAAGCTCATAAGCTCCTAGTTTCGATGCTAACCGCTCTTCTTAGCTCCTATTCTAGTTCTAGCATACGCTTTACGAGGCGCGGTCATTGCTTTGGCTAGAAGGCTGCCTCTTAGGATATACATTATCTATTCAATTGCCAAAGCGCTCCAGGACGCGTTCGACGCTCGCGACACTCAGTATTTGTGTCCATCGACAAGAGCAGTATATGAAACATGGGTCTATCAGAAGATCTCATAGGAGGCCGAGAACGAGCACTCTGAGGTGTTCGGAAGGTTAGGCTGCGATATTCAGCCATTAGAGGGCGGAAATTCTGCCATTCTCTGGGTTGGAAACCGCAAGGAGGCGAAGAAAGTTGTGCTGTTCTTCCATGGCGGTGGCTATACAACCCCAATGCTGACTGGATACATGGAGTGGGTTTGGAGAGCATACGTCATGGTCGGCATCGAGACACAGACCGAAGTCGCAGTGGCAATACTTGAGTACTCTCTCTCTCCAGGTGCACAGTATCCCACTCAATTATGCCAGGCAGCCAGTGCGCTTGCGTTCCTGCTTTCATCTGGGGTTTCTCCGGGCAATATAATTGTGGGTGGAGATTCTGCCGGAGGCAATTTGATGGGGCAATTGCTTTGCCACATGGCCTGGCCTAATCCCGAAGCCGTTCCAATCACACTTGCCCAGCCACTTGCTGGGGTTTTTCTCGTCTCACCTTGGCTCACGAAGCATACAAATGACAAATCTTTCGCAGAGAACGGGTCTATTGACATGCTTTCAGCCTCGTTTGTGAATCTCACCATGGCCGAGGTTCTGGGATCTGATTGGGCGAGAAAAGCCAGTGACCGCTTGACCCATGCGTTCCCCCTGGATGTGGAACAGTCTTGGATGCATAAGCTGAGCTCAATCACGAAGCAAATGTACATGACTGTGAGATATCACGAGGTATTTCGGGACCAATGTATAGAATTTAGGGAACTAGTGAGAAGGAACAGCCCCGGTGTACAGCTGCGGTTTGATCTTCAAGAAAAGCTAGCGCATGACTTTATCCTTTTAGAGGGTGAAGAGAAACGAAATGGGGAGTGTATTGAGGCAATGAAGGAATGGGTGCGGAACGTTTTGGCTGCTGATTCCTGAAGGCAATTCGTTATAGAGATGGTCAAACAGCAATAAATCACTGGGTTTAGCATGTTGGTGTTCACAATGGAGGTGGATCAATTGACAGCTGCGCATTCAAATGCCATTCAAACTCAGACTGTATTTCTTGTCATCCCTGGTAGAGTCAGGGTAAAACTTGCCACCATTTTCCCTATTAGCCCAGTATCAAACCATTCAATCAGGGCTGAGCCCGCCATCGTAATCGATCGTCCCATCAACATTTGGTAAATGGCACACCTCCAATAGTAAGTCAGTGCATAACCTCGCAGTGTCCACAATTCCACAAATGGCAGCGTATAGTGAGATGAACGGAATCGGTATAGGCTTTTATTTGCAAGACGCTAGATTGGGCACAGGTAGGCTCGCCATCGTTTTCTCTTCTCGCATCATCCATGGACACACGTCTGAATCCGTCAATAAGGAAAGAGATACCAAGGTAGATTGAATACAGTATTTAATAAATTGCGAGCATTTATGAATCACCTCGTGCATTCAAATTGTTTATGATACACATCTTTTCGACTCTACTACTTTACCAATCGTCAAAGAGACCTTTACAGACTTGAATTTATCTCACCAAGAAAAGATTTCCCAGACTCTTTTAAACTACAAGATGCCAGAGTACAAACCCAATCCTCTTAACAAGTTCGGAGTCCGGTCTTTCAACTACCCAGGCCATGGCGAGCGCATCTCGGAAGCCATGGGTCTCTGCCATGCTCAGGTTGTTCCTGCAAACGCCCACCAGGTTCATATTGTCGGCCAGCTTGGCAACGAAGATGACAGTACTTTCCCCGAATCTTTCTCTCGACAAATTGAACTCGCCTTTGCCAGTGTGGAAAAGGCTCTACACGCAGCCGGTGTCACCCACGGCTGGGAACAAGTCTATTCGGCTACTTTGTACTGCATTCCGGGAATGGGAGAAGAAGGCATTGCTGCCTTCTATGAGTGCAGAAAGAAATACCTTGGCGCCAGTCGACCATCAATCACCGGGGTGGTTGTCGCCGAACTCTTGGTGCCTGGTGCCAAGATCGCTGCGAGATTCTAACCCAAATGAAATTAGCCTCAACCGACCCACTCTTTCCATTTTGGCAGAAACGGTCTCTTGTGTTGCCTGTATGAGCCTGGGAGGAAATACAGAATTACCATGAAGGGCAACCCTTCCGGGTATCCCGAAAAGCCTTCAACTTTGATTTCCAGCATCATTGTCCCAACTCAATGTTGTTGGTGTATAAAACCTGATACAGAGCCGCCTATTCTGTTGACTCTCAACTACAACACCATCAGAATACACAATCAGAATCCAACCCAAACTCAACCATTATACATACAATGCTTTCGTCTGCAGAGGGATTTGAATACAAGCCCGAGGGCGGCGTCAGGACGGGCTTGCCTACCCCAGCTGTTATTTCATCTTCTGAGATATATGCAAGCCCAACGGAGATTTACGATGCCATTATTGTTGGTGCCGGCTGGGCTGGGCTTTCAGCCGTTCGGGGCCTGGCAAGCTCAGGTGTGTTCTAATCATTCCATCATTCTGCCTTTCAGAGAGTTTCTAATCTCGAAAAGGCCATAAGATCCTCTTGCTCGAGGCTCGTGATCGCATTGGCGGTCGTACATGGACATCATTCATCGACGGACAGCCTGCTGAGATTGGAGGTTCTTGGATCCACTGGCATCAGCCACATGTGTGGAATGAAATTACACGATATGGCCTAAAAGGCCAGATTAAAGATCCACTTGACTACGACGATCCGTGTCAACCCCCTTCCACGTACGAGAACGGGGTTAGAAAGGATTGGGATTTAATGGAAATGGTCTGCTCACTGGGAATTTCTGTTTGCAGATGAACGCTTGACTGACGATTTGCCTTTACTCTAGTCAAAGCTTCAGCAAGAAGCCATGGAGATCTTCTTCAGCCCGGACGGAAAGACCGCGGCCCAGATTGTCCCTTTCCCATTTAATCCAAGGTACAACTATGCCGAGTTTGTCAAGTATGATGCCATGTCAGTCCTCGAATGACTGGAACAATGCAAAGAAAAATTGAGCAAAGACCAACGCGACTTTATCGAATTAAATGCTGTCGCAATGGGCGGCATGGACGTTTCGGCCATCAGCTTTTTTGACATGCTACACAGATGGGCCCTCTCAGGCGGCCGTGAAGCTACGGAATACGCGCGTCATACCGTCGGGTACAAGTTGAAGTGCGGCCAGAGTGGACTGGCCAAATGTCTGTTTGACCATGCTGTGAATACCGGCAACTTGTCGTATAGCTTCTCGAGGCCGACCCGCTCAATTGACCATTCTACTGCCTCGCAGACTATTGTCATTTGCAGGGATGGCCGTGCTTTCAGCGCGCGCAAGCTCATCCGCACTGTTCCACTCACAACGTCGAAGGATCTACTCTTTGTGCCCGAACTGCCCATGCTCAAGGCCGAAGCCATTGCCCAAGGACGTCACAATACCGTTAAAAAGGTGCACATTCAGGCAGAGGGAAAGCAGTGGCGCTCATGGTCTGCGAACAGACTGTCCAGTAAGCACAGCTCGTTCATTGGAATGGGAGAATCGCATTCAGCTTCAGGAAAAGATTCAAACCTCGTTTTCTTTCCGGTTGGAGGAGACATTGACCCTATTACACAACCAGCCCAACAAGTGGCAGAGATTGAAAGTCTTCACCCGGACCTGAGGGTCAAGCGTTTAGTAAGCTGATCTATTTCTTGTTTTCAAACCGTCAGATTTTGAGACCTTGCAATGCTAATGTTCTGTGCGTGTCACAGATCTCCGCCGACTGGCAGTCAGACCCGTATTCCAAGGGTGTTTGGGCTTGTCACCAACCAGGCTACTTGTCCAAGTACTTGTCTGCGCTCCAGGAGTCCGTAGGGAATCTCAAGTTTGCAAGTGGTGACTATTCTGATGGTTGGAGAGCTTATATTGATGGTGCTATTGAGTCAGGAATAATACCTGCTAAGGAGGTTTATGATGAGTTGCACAATGGGCGAGATGATATTTCTAATCTGTAAGGTAATTACGACAACCATTATAACCGTCTAAATGACCACTACAGTTCTACCCTAGGGTTAATATATCTAAATAATCGCTCCCTACTCTCAATTATTCCGTATTTAGTTTATTTCCCCTCTACAACTCTCTAACTTAGCACCAGTCATGCGGCTAGCTTGCTTCAACGAGTTGTTCCTTACTAACAAGATGTAACAAAATAGCTCATGTCGCAATTTCACAGCTAGGGAGTGGAACGACATATATACTTCTCTCATGTTAGATTTACCATTATCCTGAAGATTCACATTACAGCTACTAATGTAGATGCCACCAATTTCACGAGACTATTGTGTGGCAACTCGGCGGATCTCGCTTCCGAACCTACCCTATATGGTTAACACAGAATCTCGGGTCAACAGTCAAGTACAGATAAATAAATCTTCTCCAGCATCGAAACTTAATTCCAAAAATAATTATTGCAGTTATATTGCTTAAGGAGGAACTGTATATCTTGGAAAACTTGAACTGTGTTGTCTTCGTTGAGTGAGATGCAAGACTGGTGTTTTCGCTGCTCCCTACTAATGCCTTCCCACCTGTCAATTACAAGTGGGAATAAGCCCAATGCAAATTATTCTTGGTCATTTATTTTAATGTTATGCGGACAGAGTATAAATATTTTCCTTTCGTCTTGCCCCTTAATTTTAGAATTCATTTTACGATATGTGGATGTATAAATGCAAATCTATGAGTTTGTGTGGATTGGAAAATTTCTGTTGTCAATATACAAATTTTGTACAGCACAGCTATTTGACTGACTATTCTTTTGTGCATTGGGACAGGGAAGGTCATTCTCGCTTCGGGCTGAACGCAGAGATGGGCATGTGGCGTAGCGTCAAAAGCTAGCCAATTCTTATACAACACATCTACACAACTAACAGAATTAGGCGATTGTTGTTCTACAAGCTTGACATGTGGAAATGGAGGCGCTGAAAAAATGAAACGCGAAGATGATACTTATGCAGAAAACAAGATTAGCCACGCCAGACATCGCGCCAATGAGGGTGACGCAATCAATCAGCTGAAGCTGCAGTCCGACGTGGTCGCTTTGATTGAAGGATTCGGGCGCGGCGCCTGTCCCGACGGTGCCGGGGCTGATTGGACGCATTACGGCACCCGAAGCCATGTGTGGCTTGGGCGAGGCTGATTTCATAAATGTCCGGGACGAGGCGGCGGGCGTTGAGCCATCAGCTGCAAGACGCTAACAGCGGTCCAGACTCATCCAGGATGCCGCAACTGCCGCTGTACACCATCGGGCTCGCAGTGGGCCCCCTGGGCCGGCACGCAGTCACCAAAGTCCTCTTTTTGGGGGCTGAAACCATGCTCAAGCACTGTCAGATTACACCAGCGGCGCTCTCGGTGAGAGAGTGAGAGAGACGTGCACCTGGACGATCTACGGTTTGCATCACGGCCGGCTGCTCTGGCAGAGCATGTCTTGGACGCGCGTACGGACGTCATGCCCTAAGCAGTAAGCTGTGCGTGTATTCCCTTTCATCCATTCATCCCTATGGGTGGACCTCACGGGGGTTGCCTTAGCCGCATGCACCCCTGGTTCAGTCAGCGTCGATCTAGTCCCGGCGTGGTCAGACACAGCAACGCCCAGCAACGCCCGCGGCCCACGGGCGCATCGTGATTGACTGCCGAGGGCCCCAGTGGCTTTGCTGCGCTGGCTGTCGCACTCGGGGCATTGTGCCATTCACCGGGGAGATGCAGCCAGGTCTTGGCTGACCAACGTCGGGCCTGATGCCACCTTGTGCGACCTGCTGCTACAAAGCTGGTGCAGAAGCTGAAAAACATGCCGTCCTTCCCCTGGATTTAAGGCCTGGCGAGAACCCGTAATTCAAGCTACGAGAGGTGGAAATTGATGGGGACTCGCGCCCAACGATTCGGAGCCTACAAGCCACCGTCGCACGCGGCGCCCCGGATTATGCCCCGCCGAATCATCAATTGTTCACCATGTACCGTGTGTAGGGCTCCTAGTTCACCCAGTTCACGGAAGTCCCAGGGTTCCCGTCCCAGCCCAGCCCAGGTGGATCTCTGCATGTTCGAGGCCGATCCTGGCCCATCACTGGGGCTGCTTGTTGCTCGCCGCCCTCTGGTATAATACCTCAGCAGCATGGTTGCGCGCCCGAGCTCCTCTTGGCTCCGTTGTTTGAAACTCGAGCCTTTTTCCCTTCAGCACCAACAACCCGCCTCGTCCAGTCTCACGGTATTTCCTCTGGGCACTTCGCCAGTGCCGAGGCGTAGGACCTATTCGGACCTGTCACTCGGAGAAGGAACGAGCGCCCATCCCGCGTTGCGGTGAGCGTTGGAAAATGTGGTCCTCTCCACCGCGCCCCAGTTGGCGGGCGGCACTGGTCTTACTCACTGCCTTTGCCCAAGTCACCATCCAGCAGCGGGACCCCATCAACGACTTTTGCCGGAGATGGGGTCACCAGGCCGCTGTTGTCGACGAGAAGCTGTACATTGACGGCGGATTGATGACTTACAGCACCGACAGCTCTCACGAAAACATTACCAGTACGTTCAATCCACTAACGAAGATCATGTCGGCTAATCATTTCCTCTTCCAGACACCTTTTTGATCTACCACGATCTATCTTCTGTGGCAAGCTCGGGCATGCCCCAGCCCTATGCAAACCTCAGCAAAAACTCGACCATTCCCAACGTCAGCGGTGGCATCTTTTGGCCCGACACTGTCAACAAACGCATCTATCTTTACGGAGGAGAATTCCACAAGGAGACGCCGTGGGATTTTAGCCTCTATGGTTACGATGTCATTAACGACTACTGGGACGACTACGGTTCCCCCAACAATATTAACATCAACAGGCTCAGCTATGGTGCCGGTGTATCGATTCCGAGTCGTGGAGAGGGTTACTATTATGGAGGGTGGATGAACAACAATACGAGCCCCGACTGGCAGGGTGATGCGATCCCTACGTCATACATGCTCGTATACGATATGGACAAAAATAGCTGGAGCAACAACACCGGACCCGACGATGTGGGACGAGCTGAGGGTGTGATGTTGTACATACCAGCTGGCGATGGAGGCATGATTATTTACTTTGGCGGAATTCAGGGAGCTGAGAACGGAACATGGACGGCCCAGCCGATGGACGAAATCATCATCTACGACCTCCTCAGCGGCAAGAGCTACACGCAAAACGCTACCGGCGATGTTCCCGATTCTCGACGCCGATTCTGCGCAGGAGTTACATGGCCCGAGGACCAATCGTCCTACAACATGTAAGTGTCTTTCTAACAGTATCTAGGGTTATACATTTGGCTAACACTGGCATAGCTATCTCTATGGTGGTCTTGGCGAGGCAGAGGGCAGTGCTGGTTTTGACGAGGCCTACATCCTCACACTTCCGACCTTCACCTGGATCAAGATTTATCCCACCAGCGACGGAAACGGAGACTACCCGCATCACAGCATGACCTGCAATGTCGTCAACAACGAGCAGATGATTATCCATGGCGGCTTCTTTCCGGAGACGAACGACTGCGACACGCCGGATCAGTGGGGCTTGCATAACCTCGACATGGGCAAGCAGAACAAGGATAAGTCGTTCTGGGCTTTATACGACCCGACCAAGACCAAATACGTCCTCCCAACCGAAATTATCTCTGTCGTCGGCGGTCAAACTACCGGAGGAGCGACAAAGACTGCGCCCAAGGGTGGATATGATAACGCCGACCTCAAAGTTCTCATGACCCGAACAGCCTCAGTTGCGGCCAGGACAGCCACCCGAGATGTCGGAAGCAGCTCATCCGCCACATCCTCATCGGATAGTGGATCGAGCAAGACTCCTACAGGCACCATTGTCGGCGCTGCGGTTGGTGGTGCAGCCGGACTGGCCCTCATCCTTGCCGGTATATGGTTCCTGCTCCGACGGAAGCGATCTGCAAAGAAGGAGGCCTTTGACGTTGTGCACCCGGCCCAGCAACAGCAGCAACAACAGCAACAGATGCAGCAGACTATGCCGTCGCCAGCACAGCCAAAGGATTCAGCGTATGGATATTACCCGCAGAGTAACAACTCCCCAGGACCCTGGAGCCCTGGATCGACGCACACTGCCACTACGAGCCCGCCGCCGTTCCACGCCACGCCACCCCCAGGACAGCCTGTGCAGCCCCATGGTGTGCCCATGGTGCCTGTTGAGCTGTCCTCCGATAGTCAGTATGTGCCACCCGTTGAAATGGCCGCCGGGGCCGGTCATCCTCAGTGGGGCCAGCAGCGAACCCCTACTTGGGATGGCAATCTCTCGCCTGTCGATGGCAGCGGCTACACGCAGTCGCCGATGGATCCACCTCACAACTATGGTCACAACCCACATGGGCACACGTGAGAAAGCATGTAGCAGCGATTCAGAAGGGGATCACGGTTGGGATTATTTAGGGGTCAATTATTGATGTATGATCATTTTTGGTCTATAATTCGATACGAGCGTGAAACGCTCCACATCAACGGAATATCAAAGGCAGTAATGGACAGATATGAGGTATGACGAGGATCCAGCACTGAGCTGATGTGCTCAGCTGACATTGCTGGCCGATGCCGCAAGTTTATTTCTCACTTCCAGCGTGGATGCCATTGGGACAGCTGCGGTTTCCGCTGTGCCCAATTTGGCTTAATTGATACCATGATACCTAGGCAAATGAGCGAGTTTTGATGCAGTCAAATGTGGACCGCTTGCTAGTTCCTTTCCAATATGGGACTGATCATGTAAATAATCATATTGTCGCAGAGGTAGGAACAGGATTGGTTGGTCGGTGACCGGCTTTGAATGAAACCCCGAAAGTACAAATTACTCTGCATCTGGTTGGGAATTCTGCATGGAATAAGCAACACGTTATGCCACCTGCATCAATGTTACGGTGAGAGCGAACCAGAACACCTTTTTGCTGCACGTTGCAACCTTTTCTGCGTTGGTGAATCCCGCATGGAAATGAACAGGGCCCGGACGAGGCGCATCGTCCTGCGGGTACATTATCCGGTCATTTTTCGTCCAACTGCACTATCATTCTCTTTGTCTCGCTCCGCATCTCCAAGATAGGAAAGGACATGCTTGCACGCTGCGGGCTGTCATGTAGGTCCTGGGACAGAACCCGCTTTTATTGATCCTTTGAACTGCTACTGTACCTTCACAGGCCTCATATGGGTAGCTGCTTGCATGGGACCTGATTCTAAAGGGTTCCCGCAAGGTCGTCTGAGGATTTCTGACATTTGTATTTGTAATTTTCTCAGTGCCCTCTTTGAAGATCTTTTTCTCCATTCAGCCTGCCATACGCAGCCGTGTTTCCCACGAACTGAAGTGAGCGGGGTGTCTCGATACCACTAGACCCCTGTATGGCATCGGACGATGCTGACATTGAAACCCCTGTGGCTGAAACTTTTCGATTACACCGGTGGCGTACTCGCCTCCCATCGCTGATACGGGAGGGATCATTTCCGGATTGCATTATGACTCTTGCTGTCCAATCATGACCGCGTGGCAGTTCTGCTGGAGGCTTGGCTGAGGCATGTCATACATTGACAGCGATTATGACTCTGGGCCAAAAAGTGCATTTTTGTTGCGATGCGAAAGGCTGGAAATATACAGCCAAAAGCAAAAAACGTCATTACCCCCCGGTTACTAATGGGCCACTAGATGCATCCATCTTCGCCTCCGTTTAGTCTGAGAACTGCCGGTATTTGATGGAAGCGGATCCGAATGAGCTCCGTCCATGACGACGGGCTCGGCATGTGCGATCGGGCATTTGGCTCGTGTGGGGTCCCCATGGGGCCGAAGAATCGGACAGAGAATTAGTGCGGCCCGAATACGAGGTGGATGGAGAGAAGACTTGAGTTAATTCCAAAGCCAAGTATTGGTGGGTCCTTGGTCTCATTCCAGGAGACTAGTTGAATATTTGGTTGATTCCGATTGGGAACACAGCCGTAAATGTTCTAGCAGTTGTCAGACTTGGACTTGTTGATTCTATTTTGAAGCGAAACTTCAAAAATTCACGAACTGTGAATAGAAAAGGAGCCTACGTTAGATGGAGACCCAATTTTGTAGAGTCCACTACAGACAAGAGGCTAAATGAAGATGGGAACCTAGGAGGAAGAGTATGACACTGGGCATTTGTTTGGTGACTGTGAAATCTGTGCGCTTTAATATTGCCAACATTGGCCCAGGACTGGCTCCCGGAGTCGACATATCAGTTTATTTACAGCTAATAGGGCCACGAAAATGTGGTCGAAATATTTACGGAAAACGCGGCTCCATCAGACATGGATTTTACGCGCCCTAAAATAAATTCCAGCTGCCTGAATGCAGCGGCCGAAGCATACTGCGGAACCATATGGCCACTGGTCTTGACTGTGGAATGGGTGAAGCCTCGCTCGGTGTGGGTAGTTCCCTGGACGCTTCCACCAGTCCAGATGGGAACGTTGTTGTTGTTATTGTCAATCTCTGGGAGAAGAAACTCGGCGCTCGGCTTCTTTTGAAAACCTTGCTTTCCATTCCACTTGATGGACTGGATGCCGAGAGCCGTTGCATTGGGCTGGATGATGTAGTCGGCCACGCCGGAACCGATCATGACGTTGTTGGTTCTCTCCACGAGGGTCTGGAACTTCTTTTCGTGCTCCGTGCTGTTGTAGTTGTCTTTGTCGTTGACAAACACGGGGCCCTGGCATGATGCCCACGTGGGATGATCCAGCGGCACGTGGATGGCCTTGCGGACCTCGGGCACGTTGAACCAGATGGTGGAGCCGGGAGCTGTGTATTCGATGGACGGGTAGCCGATGACGTCCCACAGCACGGGACAGGTGTCTTGAATGTGGTATACGTTGAAACAAGGGTTGATGACTGTGATGATGTCTTCAAAGTGGCTGAGGATGTTGCAGTCCTTGGTTTGCAGCGCCTTCCATGGCTGTTTCGGAGGTGGGTATGTGAGATGCTGGGTGAGGTACTTGTCAAAGCCGCACTTGTTGTTGTCGTTGTCCAGAATCTTCTTGTTCTTGTCCGGGATGGCAAAGACACTTTCCCAGTATCGGAAGAATCCGGGGAACGAGGCATAGTCGAAGCCCAGGTCGTCGGAATAAGGCATCACTGGGTCGTAGTAGAGCGCACCCTGCACGTCAAAGTAGGTCGTATTCTTCTGGTCCAGCATGGCAGCTCCGACATAAGGCACGTAAACACCAGCGTAACTCTCGCCTGTAACGTAAATCTTCTTGTTTTCAAGCCCGAAGGTTTTGACGAAATTGCGCCAGAATCCGAGGAATTGGTCTGCTGTTTCGGCATTGTTCTTGGCGGTGACGTTGCCGCTGCTAAACCCAGTGCCAATCGGATACTCGACCCTGAACACCAACTATTAGTCCCGATAGGTCCCCTTGTGACATGATGGGAGACATACCATATCACATTCGCTAATTTGTGCCACGACCAGGCATTGACTGCGGGCTGATATGTTCCATATCGCCACATGAATGGCCCATTCTCCTGTATAAATCCTGCAAGAGGTCAGAAAAAGAAATAAACATCGGCGCCTGCGCTTTTTATGTACCTTCCAAGGAAGAACACCCAGGACCTCCATTCAGCCAGATGACAATGTCGTCTTTTCCTGCGGGATTCACAGTGGGGAAAAACCAATAGAACATCTTTTGGGAGTCATTGCCGGTCTTGGTGGCGTCAACGGGAATCAACCCCGCGTAGCTTTCACCGACGTCAAAAGGGACATCGGGAATTCCGGTTGGCGACACATAGAACTCTGAGAACTTGTCAGCCGAGGTCAGCCTGTGAGTTTAGCTGGGTGGCTACCGGAAGTCTTATTGGTGTAGTACTGGTTCGCATTGCTCCGTGCCTCATGTACGTTTGCGTGAATTTCGAAATCGCCTCGCCTCTCATAAACAGTAGCAGAAACTCCCGTGAACGAACTAGTCAGAGCTGACAGGGAAAGGACGGCTGCAGCACAACGGCCGCTGAACATTGACGACCACATGCTGACAGGCAGGGGAGAATCAATATTCTTGGAAACTCATCGGCCTTGGCGCGATCGTGGCGGGCATATATGTGCAAAAAGCCCACATCAGATGCAACCAGTCGGAAAGCAAGATGGCTCGTCATGACAATCGGATCATGAGCCCGATTCGAGCGGGGACTACAAAAGTGCAATGATGCTCGTGAACCTGGACGGCCGGCTTGCCCTGTCGATAATCGGGCTTTGCTGGATTTGTGGAATAAACTTGCATTTACAAAAATCCCTGGTGGAAAAGCCACCAGCATGGGCGAATAGGAGCTGGTTGATGGCTGGGAAGCGATACACTCATTTGTAACCTTGACACGGGACCTTCCTAATTGGGCAATGGGTAGAATGATCGCCCTTGTGTCTCCAGGTACTTTGTCATGGGATGCTAGCTTATCATTGGACAATTGACATTGCACAATTGAGAGTAGCATTCCAAGCATAGTTGAATCACTTATGTTGCAGGCAGCGATCGTTATTGTGGCTGTGGTAATTGTGTGCTCGATCATTTAGCGCTCCGATTGAGGATTTCCAGGATTAACCTTGCCAGCACCAACCCATATTGGCGGCAAGGTCGAGACACAAATCCGAGAGTTAATTGATTCTCAACTGGCAATAGATATCCGAGGTTTGGGTTAACTGGGTAGCACCGAGCATGGTTCACACTGGGAACTTTTGAAGATCTGACGTCGGCCTTCTTGGTTGGGATCGCTTGGTGACAGGGGTTGCAGTGGGCTTCCTTATCAGCGCTGCTTATCGGGATCCAGCGGGGTCTCCCCTCAGGTGATTGCAGCGATTGCAGCATGGATGCTGATAGTTGTCCCAGTGGGATGCTTCTGCAACTCAGTGATCATTATGCAACACAGTGTCGCCGATTGCCTGCTGCTCCAGTTGGCACAATTTTGGTAGTGTCAAGATGTGGGTTGCTCGAGTTATGCATCGTCTTTAAAGAGACAGTGATTCCGTGTTATTTCCACCTGCATGCACTTAAAATGGGATCATGTTTTTGACTCCATTTTTATGCTGCGTATCGTGTCTCTGCGATTTCTTTGTGGTGTGTTGGTCTGCACAGCACAGTGATTCATCTCACCACGCTGGTTACGCCACAGTTGTCACGGGATTCTCGACAAATTTGGGCATTCACTGATTGTGGTTTATGACTCGTCCATAGTACACATTGTCTCTGAAAGATGGAGCAGCTTTATATACAGGAAATAGACACCTTAATTAATTAACCAATTCCATGAACAACGAGAATGACAACAACGAGTCGATTACATCAGCCCAGACTGACCAAAGCTTAAATCAGGTGCGACTGGCAGAATCACGTGATACGTCACTCGCAATGTCCAATGACTGGAATGGTGTTTAATAAGCAGTGGCAAAACAGCGCACCAGCGCCAACCAACGTGGATGTGCCCTGAACAAAGAACAGGCTGGCTTAATTAATCCCCATCATATCTCGACTGGCGCCGCGCCACGTTGGCTCCAAAGGTACCCTACAAAACCACACCCATAGTTGCGCTGGCAGTTTCCGCTCATCCAAGTGTAAAATACCACGTCCACCAGGGACAGGGACGCATCCGGCGCGAAAGCGGGGTCGGTTGTGTCGTCGCGGGGTGTGATCTTGCGGGACACTTTACACGTGATTGTGACCATCCATCCTGTCGTCCTGTGCGTGCAGCCAAGACTCGAGCCTGAGCCTCGTCAGCCGCAGTAAGACGGCGCCCATCACGTCTCTCGCAAGATGCCTCACAGGAAGCCGCACAGGGACGTGGGCAACGACAGGCTGGCCGTGCTGCCCGACAGCGTCCTGGTGCAAATCTTCGAGGCCGTGGGCGACACATCCAAGCACGACCTGTGTAGCGTCCTGCGCCTCAACCACCACTACCACGCGCTCGCCGACGCCGTCCTGTACCGCAACGTCCACTTCCTCGCCCCCGAGCTGCACGTCCTCTTCAATGAGTCGCTGAAGCGCCGTCCCCGTCGCGGCTCGGCCATCCAGGGCATCAAGCTCGCATACCCCGCATCCGAGCTGGCCACGCTGCTGCCGCAAGCACACACGGAGGCGCACTCACACCACACCGACATCGTCCCGCAGACGCTCTCCACAATGTCCAACCTGGAGGAGCTGGACATTGATGTGCCGGACACGCTGCTGCACGCCATCGGACATCTCTTCAACAGCCCCTTTGACCTGGCCAACCTAAGAGAGTGCCACCTGTTTTACTCAAACGCGAATGACCAGTACTGGGACCTTCAGGGCAACATTCACGTCTTTGCTCATCCCACGCTCGAGAAGCTTGTCATCAAGCGCGCCAAGCTGGACGATAGAGGCTTCCATTTGATCGAACAGCCCCACGACACCGGTTTGCGCGTCCTGCACCTGATTGAATGCGACATCAACGACGACGCCCTGTCTGACCTCTTGGTCTTCCCAAGTGCCCTCAAGGAGTTTGTCATGACCCAGCCTGAAGAGCCCACACCAGAGCTGGAAGAGAGTTCAGATAGCATCAGGGATTACATCATGGCGCTGAGACCTGCATGCCACAGCCTAGAGAGCATCACCATAGACTCCCCTAGCCTGCGCGGGCCAAGAGCGCTGGCTCTTCGGGACTTTGAAGAACTCAAGACGTTTCGCGTCAACTGGGACTACCACCTGTTCGGCAAGACGTCCAAAAAGCCGCGCATGCACTCTGTAGGACTGCCGCCAGAACTAGAGACGCTAGAATTCTTCAACGAGCTCGGCACAGACGAAGAGGTGACGGACCTTTTTGTATACATGATAGAGAATATACACATCACCGCAAAGAAGTTGAATAGATTAATAGTAGTCGCGGGTGACGAGGGAGTTCCCAAGGACATTATCGAGTCGTGCAAGGCGCAGCCGCAGCTGACACTCGACATCATCGGAGAGATGGATCATAACGACTGAAAGAGCAATAGAAAAACAGTACAATGACAGCGTTGGTTAGAGACGAAACTAATTAGATCTTGACTAGAGCACATGTAGGATATAATTGAATAAACTTTAGACTTCAGCAGGTTAGCTGAGTGTTGAGAGAGAAATGGATACAAACTATCTAAGCTGTATGATGCCACTGATCACCAACTCTGAATCCTGTTGGAAAGGGATCAGATGAATCCAAAACAATCTGCTTAAAGCTGGTAATCCACCCACGACCCTTGACTGTGGGCAAAACGGCGTCATATTCGCCCACCTTTGTCGTGCCCCGGATGTGATTTACAAATTCTGTACCAATAATGCTTCGATGCACGAATTTCTCATTGACGCCAAGCTGACCCCTTGCGTGCATAATGGCCATCCTGGCGCATGTGCCTGTTCCACATGGACTTCGGTCGAAGCGCCCTGGCGAAACCACAACAGCGTTGGCGGCGACCTTGCCGCCATCCGGCAGATCTTGAACAGGTTCTGTAAATGACAAGATACTAACACCCCTGATACCTGGGTTCTCGGGGTGCACAGGAGTATAGCTTTGCTGTACTGCCTTTTTAATCTTCTCTCCGACTTCGACCAGCTTCGGGCCGTACCGGTTGTCAACCGAAAGCCCGACGGAGGCCGCGTCGACTACCACATAAATCATGCCTCCCCAAGCAATATCGACGGAAACTGTCCCCACGTCCGGCACGTCGACTTTATAATCCAGCTTGAAGACAAAGGCTGGTACATTGTCGAACGACACGTCTTTGCACTTCCCTCCCTCGCAAGTCGCCGTGGCCGTGACCAATCCAGCTGCCGTGTCGAGGTGCACTGTTGTAGTTGGCTCCTTCATCGGGACCATTCCTGTTTCTAATAGCACAGTGGTGGTGCAAATAGTGTTGGAACCCGACATTGGTGCGTACTCCTCGCTCTCCATGATGAGGAAGCCGGCATCGGCACGTGGGTCGCATGGAGGCAGAATGAGATTTGTGTTCATCGAAGATCGGCCACGTGGTTCATTGAGCACCAACTGTCTGAGTTCATCTTTTTTGGTCAGGAAGTGTTCCAGCTTCTCAAACATTGTTTTGCCGGGCACGTCGAGGACGCCGCCGACAATGACATCTCCGACCTCCCCTTCGGCGTGGCAGCCTACAACTGAAATGGTTCGAGAAAATGGCATATCTGTTTATGTCTCAAATTAAAAGAGTACAAACTTACCGAGTAGCAGTCTCCTACAAAGTTGCGATTTATATACCTCGTCGCGCAGTAGCTACGGTTTCGGTTGGGCGTTGCCGATCTTGGGGCCCATCGGCCCCATACGCCGACGTTGCGACCAATCTGCATGATCCAAGATATCGGAATTCCGTCCCGTTGGACATCTGACGCGCAAGATCCCAAGACAGGATAAGCTCTAATGCAAGGCGAGTCTGTCCTAGGAACCGGCTTCAAATCGGGACAAAGGCTTCGATGCAAAATCCTGGAACCATTCAGATGGCCAACGTGATAGTTTGTGAGTTCAATATAACGTGTATATCAATGGAGTAAACTTTGACTGGCAATATGATAATCGAAATTCTTTTTTAGAAAACCTTCGCAAACCCTATCTGCATTCCGGGAGGCCTTTTGAGGGTGATGATGCTGTAGGATCAGTTGTACCGGACTAGCATTGGGGCATAGGACTATTAAAGCAGCAGAATCAGGGAAGCGAACGTCATATTTATTTAAAATCAGGTCATGATATCAAATTCGGTATTCGCAGAGGAAGTGTCCGATTCAGAAATATTGGCGTACTAAAGGCCATCGACAGTGACCCTTGGCCTGAATTAAGACCGGTTCAATAACGGGTTTTGCCTTCAGCTTTGAAATGAACGGGGAAGCCATGATGTATAGATGCATTATACGAAATATAAGAATATCTAGAAACAATATTCGACGATAGCCCCGCAACAAGTAGCCATGAATCCGTTGGAGTGTAAACATAACTGGACCATATGATGAGTCGGCACGTATTATCTTCGAGATGCAACTGAGCTGATTCGCAGCTTTGACCGGATGGTGGCATCAAGAAAAGGGGTTAGCAGTCAACACGTTGATTGGGTGTGGTGATCTAATTTGCATCAAGGATGTTGGTGCGAATAATGCGAGTGATTAGCGTCCCTGATGGTTTATTGGGAAAGTCCATGAGCAGAGTCCCAATTCGAACAGGCCTGCCAGGCCCGCCCTTTTGCTTGATATAGTTCTCCAGCGTCACATTCATCGGCTCGTCACCATTTAGGCCTTTAGTTGCGTAGTTCTCGACACTGTCTGCAACTCCGTTTCCATCGGTAGGAGTAATGAAACTGCTGAATCCAATGTACCAGGCACCGGTTGGCCCAGTTGAAGTGCAAGCTGCATCAATTAAATCCTCTACCATCAGCTTTTTCTGAACCAAGGCTGAAAACCCATCCCTATCGGGACTATAGGTATCCTCAATGTAGAATGGTGCGATAGCATTGTTGATGGGAAATTGCGTGTTATCATTCCAGTCCTCGTACACGTCGATGCCGAACGGCGTCCCATTTCTTTTCAAGTCTGCCGGTAGAGGAACCCGACGAATGAGTTGAATTTTTCCCTTGATCTGGCTCAGCGTGGGTATAGTTGCTCCAGTGACCCACCAATCACTATTGCTAGTGATCTTGACATACAGGTCCTCTGCTACCTTTTGGCTGTTCGCGGCAGGTTGATCACATTTGAATTGTACGATGATTCCTTCGCTTGGGTGTTCAGAGAGCCAGTCATAGAAATATTGAAAGATTTTGTCAATGGTAATGCCAAGAGGGAAAAATCCGTGGAACGCTAATAATTCAGGAACTATTGCAAGGCTGGTTGGAGCATAGCCTGCTCGTATATCGAAGTACCGTATTCCTGCATTCAACTGTTCTGTGATTGTCATGTTTTGGCACTTTACGAAGTGATTTGGACCTGCGAGGTCGGAGTGCCCCGTAGCCGAATCGTGTGTCCCAGGAATTGACAAATCTGAGAGTTTGATATCCTGGCTGACCAGATTACTCATCCAGGTCTCTGGGCGCATTTTTTTCATGGGGCGACGGGAGTACCACAGCGGATGCTTGTCATCGTAAGTGCTCCATACTGCATAAACCCAGTCATTGAACCAAAATAACTGTGCCTCCCACCAAGTTTCGAGGTAAAAGCTCGTAAGACCCATAGATTCATTTTGGTTCCACCAACCAGGGCTGCTCGCTGTGTTCCAGTCGCAAATAAGATTGGAATAGCCGTCGTGCTTCTTGAAGCACATCCATGCATACTGGCCATCGGGCGTAGCAGCAGCACTGACCCCAGAGTTTCCATTTTCATTCAACGGATAGGGTGATCGAGTCCATGCGGGATTATTGCTCATGTCCAGAGTATCCTCCAAAACTCCGCGATTATCGGTATTTGCGAGAAAGAGCAAGCGAACGCGGCCATCACGCACAATTAGAGCTGGATTACTCGTGGTTTGCTCGTTAATCGGTGTGTTTCCGGAGAAACCATCTGGCCCGGTAATCTTCTTTGTGCCTGGGCTTGAATACCTCCAGACTAAACTATTACCGTCGGACGGATTGAGGCCAACCACATGCAGTGTACCGCCACAAACAACAGCTGCAATAGGTGTATTCCACGTCGCATCCCAGGTGCCGTCTTGCTGGAATGTTGTTCCATCATAGCTGAAAATGGCCAATCCGGAGGAACTGGGACTAGTATATGGTATCAAGGCGTACATAACACCGTGCCAGACCACTAAAACGGTTGTGTTGGACTGGGTCATTGTTGGATCATTGAAATAAACGAGACTAGATGGAGCCCAGCCATCGTCGGATGGAAGCCAATGAGTAAAACTGAAAGTTGATGGTGCAAAGGTGGTATCCCAGGCAAGAAATAATTTGCCATTATACTCACACATACCAGGTTTAAACCGTGTGCTAGCAGATTCATCTGAAGCAACCCTTTTGGCTTGGCACCAAGGGGCGGACGGTTGAACATTTTCAGGGTCCATAAGACTCATAGGGTCCATAAGGTCGACGGGATTTCCCATTCTTGAAGCCGCTTAAATGGATTGCAGATGAAGTAGCAATAATGATAATCAGATGGTGAAATGTTAAGCATAAAAGTTTTAAGTGAGGTCTTGTAATTTCGAGTGCATGTAACCTATATATACTGGTACAAAGATGAATCACTTAATAAATCACAATACCCTAATCGAAATCGTACATGCACTATAGGACCCTCCTAGTATGGTGATATGGCCTGATTTTCGACCGTGGCGAGCTGAAGCTCTACATTAATCGCTTAGCGAACTCGTCAACAAACCAATGAAGCAACAGAAAGGTATTCCGGGGCAAGGCTTAGTCCTCATAAATGCGTGCGTCCTTAACCCGATTTATGACTGCCGGCGGGGTGGTTGTACGATGGCTTGACCATTTCGACAACTATTGAATCTAGAACGGCCACGCTTATGCAAGCCTCTAAATAAAATTTTGACATCCATTTGTAGGACTCAAATAAAGCCCCGTGGACTTTAGTCCTGGGCGCTTGTTGGTTTAAAGTTAGCGGCTGGATTCTAGAACTTACTGAACAGTGCTAAGCAGGTACCACCCAGCCAACTGTTAGGCTTTTCCTAAATGGAACCAAAGCTAGATTCGAGACCCATACGAGGTGAATTCGTGGAGACGAGCACTGATTTGGATGGCTGTGTGGTTGGACACCATTGCTTAGACGAGAAACGCCTGGCTTTTCTTTTCTTTTCTGGTTTGGTTTGGTAAAGAGAGTTTTATCTTGAGATTTGGATGATAAGAATTTTGACAGAGGATAAACTGGGATAAATATTTTGGAACTTGAATTCATTGTGCTGGGCTTTTACGCTGCTGTTCCAGACTCCAAGAGGTTGTTTATCGCCGTGTCTCCACTAAAGCCTAATCCAGCACCTGAATTCTCACCCCTCATCCACTACTTCTCAACCTAGTCCACTGTATAGTGTTATGTGGGAGCTCCCTTGGCATATACGTTTTATGCAATTTTTCCGATTCATACAGACTCAGAGTTGTCAGCACAAGACCAAGGGGATACGCCACCCCCTTTACGGTAAGAATTCGCAATGCCAACCGCAGCCCCATATGTGCCTCCAATCATAATAAATGTCCCAGATACTATAACAAAAACACTCCAACAAACCATCAGTATCCACTTGAATGATGGCTGCCGCTTTCCAGAGATCCAGTTGTCATAGAGCCACATGCACCCCATTGGCTGGAACGAGATTAATGTGCCGAGGAGAGCACCAACAAGGGAAACAAGTTCATTGAAGACTGGAATAGAACTTGCAATCACATACGCCGTCAAGGTCACACCCAAGGTGCATCCGAGCCAAGTCGCCCAATGCGTGACAGAGTTGGATGCTAGATGATTTGTTCCTCTTAATAAACGAACAAAAAGGTACTTGGCTGGTATCTGCAAAATAATTAGCTCACCGTGCTTCAATACTTAAATAGATCATGGTAGCCCTACATGGGATGTAATAGTAATACTGACTAAAAGACCTGGAAGGGCGAGTCCATATGATATTTTCTTCAATGTCCCACCAGCTGATCCCAGGGCTGGCGAAGCTACGTAAGAGCCGCAGTAATAGTACACTACACACCCAATAGTAGTATATACGATTGAAACACCGGCTTGAGCAATTAAGAGCGACCGAGTGTAGTGACGAGGATCTCGCATTTCCGCCATAATGTTGAAGAATGCTGGAGTACCAGAATAGGCCAGAACCATAGTAGAAATTGCGTTCAGAGCATCCACAAAGCTAGGCTGGTTTATGATTTTGTAATCAGAAGCCCATGCGCCTTCTTGGGGCGCGGCTGCCGGACGATCCTGTACACCAACGGCAATTGTGACGGTGAGAACAGTATAGGGGTTAGAATGCGTAAGAGTGTAGAAAGTAGGTTGACTCACTGGCAGAGAGGAGTGAGAACAGCCCAACCCATGCAATCCAGGTGATCTTACCCAGCGTGCGAATACTTGACAGCATAAAACCAATAATGGCCGCGACGACCACGAAGATCGTGGTACAGGCGCCATGCATTGAAACCGAATTCAGGCCAATCGAAAAGCCCAGCATTCCGGATCCAGTAACGAAAATCCAGTCTATGTTGTTAGTATTTATTTTCGTCTCCGCTCATGTAAGGACTCACATAGGCAGAACGCGAGAGCGAAAAATTCACGACCAATTGGGCCAAACAATAATGCCCCAACGTCATCGATCCCATAGACTTCTGGGTGTCGAAGCTTGAAAACACCAACAATGTAGTCGGACCACGTAGTAATCGCACCAACAGCACAAAGGCATATCACGCCCGGCACTACGCCAAGCGAGTTGAAAGCAGCCGGAATGGATAGAACACCAAGTCCAATTTGGGTCTTCATGATCAAAACAACTGTTCCGAGCCATCCTACCTACCAGACCATTGTCAGTGCCAAGGGGAAAAGGATCGTTAAAGTACATACATTACGATAATTAGGGCCGTGTTCCGTTATTTC
Source organism: Calonectria naviculata (assembly GCA_003031705.1). NCBI lineage: Eukaryota > Fungi > Ascomycota > Sordariomycetes > Hypocreales > Nectriaceae > Calonectria > Calonectria naviculata. The sequence continues at coordinate 49,318 of NAGG01000152.1, read as the reverse complement.
CCCAAATACGGCGTCATGTTTATTCAAAGCAACGCGGTGGACTTCGCCGACCTCGGGCTGCATATCCATTATCTCATCAGGATGCTTTTCCTCGTTTGATGCCTCTAACATTTTGAGATAGATGAAACGTCAATGGTAGTAATTATATAGAGAAGTGAACATTCCAATGCAGGAGCAAGTCCAAAGCACACTTTTGAGGGCTTTTTATAGTAAATCCGGGGTACAGATGCGGAGGGGCATCTCCGGATGGGGTCGTGTTCGTGCCGCTTCCGACATCTGCTTATCAATGCAACTCTTTTCTAGGGACGAACTAATTGACGCGACAAAAATCATGATAAAGATCCCTGCAAATGCTTATACGCCATCGGGGAAATGCACAGTTTATTCCGAATAAATACAAGGGTTAGCTCAGAGCTCAGATAAAGAACGGTGTCGTGATCCGATACTGGACCGGGTGTCGCCTCCGACATCACTTCACGAGAGTTGGACACAGATAGGCTGAGCTCGGAATGGCCTTTGATGACAGCTAGCCGTTGCTTATTTACCCTTGGCGAACCCTACCCCGCAGCTCGTTGCTTAACCGAGATGGATTTTATATACATCAAGAACCATGCATATCATTCTATACCTTTAGTAGGATAGATCGTTCATTGTAGAGGCGAAGTCGAATACATCGAGGCCTGTCATGCCTAACAGGAATGTTTGCTCATCGTAGTGTGGGGCAGTGAGGAAATCATCTCCAGTCATCGGAGACTGGCATAGCACAGATGTATCCTGTGCACAACCCTGGCGAAGGGGTGAAGCAGGTGACATTCTCTCCAGTGGGAAGCGATCACTGGCATCTCCGCCGCCACTAAGATGGCAGTGCCAACGAGCCTCTTGCATCGACGTCATATTCTGTGCTGTATGTTGAGTGTTTGTTTGGCTTTGCTGAGATTTTGAAAGCCATTCGGCCCATTCCTTATACTCCAATCCAACAGTGGGAGCAACGAAATCATTAGCTCCCAGGGCTTGAGTCCGATCCAGCTTTGCTACTGCCTTGTTCGCAATTGAACGCAGAGTCTCGACGTACCTGACCCCTGACAATGCAGCTGCGTTGCCAACGGCCATCTTCTGGAGGCAGTCCATACCAAATAGTATCCTGTTTTCATACGCAGAGTCCCGCTCCAAGACGCTAGCCAGAATGACGACAACTGTAGCAATGCTACAGGCTTGAAAGTCAGTAAAGGAGAAGCGAGCCATGTTTCCGGTGCGGGCGAGGTTTTCCAATATCTGAAGAAGCTTCATTGCTGATTTAATGCATGATAGTGACAGCTTTTCCGTGGATTCAGGCACATCTGTTGGTTGCGGCTGTCGGCCAAAATGATGTCGGAGCTTGATGCGAACTAATGTGACGAGATAAAATTTGCCCATGGTGATACGAGCAGAATAATAGTTCATGTAGAGATGCACCACTGCCCGATAGGTCGACTCTTTTGGATGTGTGCTTTCTAGATTGCAATTTGGAGCTAAACATCTCTTCCACGCTTTGAGCTCTTGGGCGCATGCTTCGCGGGCAGGAGAAGAAGTTATGTTATCCGGGGTACTACTTTAAGGATTTACGTCAGCAGGGATTTTCACTGGTTCCATATTCTGTACCTTAGATCAGCTAATCGATCGAGTATTTTGACTAGACGAGCGTTTGCTAATTGATGCTGCACATTGTCAAACTTCTGTAGATTATCCATCGAAGGTAGCGGAGATGGAAGTGGCGTGGTGATAATGTCTGCACAGACGGACCGGGGTTGGTTTAGTTTTACTGTCAAAGTTCTACGGAGCATTAGCACAGTCTCATAATTTCAGTGTAGAAGTAATACCGTTCAAGAGAGTAGATAGACCACCAGATCCGTCGGCGTGTCTCTGCTTCGCGCTTATCAATAGTCTCGTCGTCTGCTAGCTGGTGAAGATCAGATGCGACGGCCTTTCTAAGTGCTATTCCGATGTAAACGTATGAGGACCCAACAGCCGTCTGCGGCAAGAGGTAAACTCCGATGGCGAAGATGGCTTGAATTGCCTTCAAGCAGGATCGCTCAATGACATCAACCATCAGGCCTCGCGCGAGGTTGTAAAATATCTGTCCGGGATCGTCATCCTCAGGATACATTGCCTCAACTAGTCCTTGGGCTCTAACGAGTGGTGCTCTCTGACTTCCCAGCGCAAAGGCAGCTAACGCAAGGCATATGAAGCTAGCGTCAGCTCGCAGGGGCGAGGTCGGATCCGTGTAGAACTGGTCGACCTCGGTTAAGAAGCAAGCTTGATCAAAAAAGAACAGGATGTCGGTGCTGTAAGTCATGCAAATGCTTAGAAGGAAATCAGCCACATTCCGAGGAGGGAAACCACCAATGGCTGCTTGCAGACGTGCCAAGTCTGTAGGTTGCAATGTGTTTGGCCGACTGGTCTAACTCAATCGTCAGGATTGATGTCAAATAGTGATCAATTGGTTCCGTACCGCTTGCGTCGCTATAACGTCTTCATGGTCGGAATCTTCATCTTGGCTTAGGGAGAAGACTTCTAACAAGTGCGACCGGAACTTGGGCCATGGTATTCTCTCGTGGTGATCTGTTCAAGTCATTAATATTAGATTATAAGACTCAGGGTGGACTTCTACCAACTAGTTTCAATGGCAATATTGTTTGGTCGATTTTCACCAACACCATCACGCACAGGTTGCGCCGGGGCAACGCTTGGCTCGTTTTGAAACGAAGAAGGATCCCTTTCGTCAGTGTATCCTTCTACAGGTTGATTTCCTCTGTCTCAAGTAAGAAACTGATTTGAATGTGCCGAGATAGATCATACCTCCTAAATGTACATGCTTGATTGTTCATCGAACACCCCTGGCAAGTGCCGGGTCCCGACACGATGCATTTGCTCTTTCTTGCCTTGCATCGATCACACCTGGTTTACGTCAGTTTCTTTGATTTGCCGACGTTGTCTGCTCGGTTCGCTAACGTACGCCTTCGGAGCTCTCTTCCGGTTTTCGTCGGCGACCCGGCGTCGGCCCCTGCGTCGGATGGCAGCGGCAGTAACTGTTCTCTTCATTGACAGCTAAGATACAATACCGTGACAATTTCCTCAATTGCATAAAGATTCAGGATGTCTGTCAATCGGCAAAATGTCACCCGCTCGCTAGTTTTATACAAATCCAATGCTAGCGGGACAAGCGGGTGGGGTTGATACCCCTCTTGCGCGGAGGCATAGCGCGATATGGAGTCGGGATTAGTGGCCGGTGGTGCTTGCTTATCTGGTCCGGTGACATTTTGCCGACGGAACATCTGCAGTGCCGTTGACATGCTGCCGTCGACAATGTTCATCTCCGCTTTCAGAGGCTGCTCGAGTCAGTGCCGTGGAGCAGAAGTAGTGGTTAGTCTGGGGAACTTCAATGAGGCACAAAGTGGATTATAATTATCGTCGCCCATCTCAAGATATGAGCTAGAATTTTGCTACGACCAACTAGATATATTTTACACTCTTACAGCAGCCTCAAGCTTCCGCCAAGTTCTGACTGACGCTTGTTGATAACAAACTAGTCTGGCAAATTTGTCTTCATTCTTATCGAAATGGCGAAGACAGATCAGTTAGATCGCCTGTTCATCAAGGGAGATGCATACGTTCACGGCAAGACGTCCGCGAAACTCCTCACGAGTGGGCTCGAATTAAGTTTCTGGGGCGGCGTCGATGCACAGACGGGTGAGGTTATTGACCACCATCATGTTCTGCATGGACAATTCTTGCAAGATTCCGTTCTAGCAATTCCCGGTGGTCGTGGATCATGCACCGGAAGCAGTACCATGTTGGAGCTTCTTCTCAATAACAAGGGGCCGAGCGCTCTGATATTCGAGCGCCGGGAAGATATTCTAATCCTTGGAGTCATAGTCGGCGAGGAGATATTTGGAAGAGCTATACCAGTCATAGTAGTCACCCCAGAGGATTTTCGCAATATTCTCCGATTTAATGGGCACAACATTTACATCGATGGATCTTACATCTCAAATACCGAAATAGCGCCAAGCGAGAACTCCAACGGCAACCCAAAACCAGCAAACCATATCAAGCTTTCCAAGGTTGATGAAGAATTCGTCGCAGGCGTTCACGGAGAAGCCGCCCGCGCAGCTTTCCAGATCATCTTGAGGATGGCAGAACTGATGGGAGCTACAGAGTTGATGGACATCAGCCAAGCTCACATCGATTGCTGCATTTATACAGGGCCCGGATCGCTTCAGTTTGCGGAGAGGTTGCGGGATTGGGGAGGAAAGGTCCGCGTTCCTACGACTTTGAATTCGATCTCCATTGACCAGAAACGGTGGCGCACCCAGGGAGTCAACATAGAATTTGGAGAAGAAGCCAAGAAGCTTTCAGTTGCATATACCGACATGGGTGCGAAACCAACTTTTACTTGCGCGCCATATCAACTGGAAAGTGCGCCGAAGCTCGGCGAGCAAGTGGCCTGGGCCGAATAAAACGCTGTCGTGTACGTAAACAGCGTTCTTGGTGCTCGAACGATGAAATACCCAGACTTTCTTGATACAGCGATTGCATTAACCGGCCGGGCGCCCAAAGGAGGAGCCCATATTGAAATCAATAGGCGGGCTTCGTTGGTTGTTCGACTCCCAACCTTCGCTGAAATCGACGATTCGTTTTATCCCATTTTGGGCTATTGCGTGGGGTCCTTGGCCCGAAACCAAATCCCTGTTGTTATAGGGCTTGAGTCGCATGCTCCCTCACGAGATGATCTCAAAGCGTTTGGAGCTGCGTTTGCCACTGTTTCGAGCGCACCCATGTTTCACATTGTTGGAGTGACTCCAGAAGCAACCTCTCTCGATGCTGTTATTGACAAAGAAAGTTCAGTTCCCGTCAAAAAGATTGAACTGGGCGAGTTAACCAGATGCTGGGAAAGATTCAATTTCTCGTCGGAAACAAAACGGGTCGACTTGGTATCTCTTGGAAACCCCCATTTCTCTTTTTCTGAAATCAAGAAACTCGCCAAGCTCTGTGAAAAGCGCAAAAAGGATAGGAATGTCTCAATCGCCGTGACATGCGGGCGAGCAGCTTATGGTCTTGCCACACAGGCGGGATTCATCCGGGAATTAGAAGAATTTGGCGTTCGATTCATCAATGATACTTGCTGGTGCATGATTACGGAGCCCCTCATCCCACAATCGGCGGAGGTGATACTCACCAACTCTGGCAAGTACGCGCATTATGGACCTGGTCTCACTGGTAGAAACTTCTACTTTGGTTCTCTGGCTGGATGTGTTGAGGCAGCGTGCTGTGGGAGCTATGGAGGGGCGAAAGCAAAATGGATTTTCGGCGGTGCTGCATGAAGCCAAGTGGAACTAAATAGCCTTTGGGTTCAGTATTAACTACTTGTATTCGTCCATAAGAAAAGCCATTAGCATCAGAACAAATGAGAAAAATGGTTGACAGCCCCATCGTCAATATATACATCACATTCCTGATGCTGTTACAATCGGATTCATCTGCCAGCCATCTCAGTTATTATTCCGCCCATTCCAGGCACCCAAGCTACGTATAATAGGCTCAATCAAGTGGCTGTGGGTGTCCTATTGCCAATTGTGAGTACTTTAGCCCCCACGCCAACAACGCTCCTCCATCCATGCCTTGAAACGGAACCAATGCAGCCTTCACCATCAGATAATAGTCCCATGTTATTGGATAAGAAAGGGCTTGGAGGCTCACTCTTTATCCAGCCTCACATTCCTACTCGGCTATCCGGCTCTGAGATGGTTGCCATTCTGTGCAATTGCGACCTGAGCGAGTTTCGGCCGCAGAAGCTGAACATGGGTCAAAATAGCCGACAACCTGATAGGTCGCCAGCCCTACTAGTTGCATGAGACTGTGCAGAAGAAGCAGGAAGTACCAAATACCTACGGGAATATTGGAAATAACCGCGGCAACATCTGTCTAAACAAGTCACCACATACACGATTGGACATTGAGCCAACTATGATTAAAACGCCAACCCCCCAGAACAGATACCCAAAAAAGTTTGGTCCTCCGCGTATTCAATTAGCCACGGCTCATCATAGGTCACTTTTTTCCTTTTCAAATCTCCGCGTTAAACTCAGCAGACTGATGTTCTCTACACATCTGTCAAATGGTCAGCGACAGCCATTTTTCGACATTCTCGCATCGCAACTTGGGAATTTTTGACGCATTGGTTTTTTTTTTTCTTTTTTTGCATTGTCGACTAGAGACATTTGCCTGTTCCATTCATAAGGTTAACTATTATGCAACGGCTGATCCGACGTAATAAATAATAGCCAAGATGGACTAGAGTACACAAAATTTACTTTCGGAAATGGTGCCGCTCTCTTCGAGATCCGATTCATACCGTCCGCTAGGAAAATCAATAGGAAAGCCAACAAAAAAAAGACCTATTCGTTGGATCGATATATCATTGGCATTTTTATCATTAGCTTGCCTCAGCATTGCACTCGCTTCGGTCATCAGTAACAACTTATCTTGGCATCTAGGTCAAGGCACAAACCAGTTGATTTTGCTNNTTTTGCTAGGCTTCTTGCTAAGCATCATGAACATTTGTCTTGGAAGTGTTACTCCGACCTTCTTTTTGCTTGTAGAGGCTCGATTTGGCCCCTCGACACTTCAAAACTACGAGGGCATTCTTCGCAATCAATTAACAGCCCCTAGACTTCATATCCTCTGGCGGTTGCTGCTAGGCATTATGGTGGCTCTTCCAGTTGCTCTCAGTGTTGCATACAAGACCTTCATAGGAGGGGAAAGCTCCAAAACGGTTAATCCAGCTACATATATCAAAAACGCGTCATACTACGGAATGTCTGGCCCTCCAGGGTTACAAACCGTGAGCCAGAAAATAGGCTTGTCGTTATTCTTCAACGCTACCCTCCCTTTCGTCGTAGCCACTACTTCCCCATCATCGAGCAAGAATGAGCCCGTTGTTCCTCATAAGCCACAGCCTTATGGTATGAATACACTCCTAATCAACAAGAGCACCACTGCGATCCTGGATATACCACAGCCGGATTACATATCAAGTGTCCAAAATCTGTTAGCTGAAGGAGAGTCTTGGCAAGCCACGGCATCCGTTTTTGCTACAGTTGCGTCACTTAATGATTCGCAAACTAAGACACCAGGTGCATGGAATCAAACATTTCAGGATGACTGCAAGAATGGGAGGGTCTGGGTACAATATTTGTACAACAGCTGGAATCTTGTCTTAGTAGATCTCGATGGTCCGACCGACAATTCTCGACAATACATTGCTTTGCCACCAGGAGATGGTCATGAATCGGATTGCATCGCTCTCTCCCGGCACGTACATGAATTCGACATCACCAGGCAAGCATGCAGAGGCACTTGGAACATCACTAGGGGCAGCATCATACTTGCAGATGCATCTTGCGACGGCAAGATCTTGCCAGCTGAGAAGCAAATGATAATCACACTTGATGACCTGGAACTGGGTTCCTGGTATTTACCAGCCCTGATAGAATTATTGGGTCCGTTCGCAACGGCCAGAAATGAATCTCATTGGCTCCTCCCATATTACGCCACGACGATGGCAGCTATGGTATGGTCGAGGGTCACGAGTCTATACGGAGCAGGTTTTTATGATGCCCCAAAAGCTTTCGACAACATATCTTACGAGAGTGCTGGACTAATCTACCCTGTGAAAGACAAAGTCGTGTATGTCCGGCCCACACTAAGAAAGTCGCCTGCGTTATACATCCTACTAGCCTTGCAACCTTTCTTGTTAATAGCCATACTTGGACTTACACTCTATCTTTCTTCTGCACCGATCAGCCATGGTTTCGGTTTAACATCCATCTTATCAGGTATTGATCCCAACACATTGGATATCCTATGCGGTGCTACACTGTCGGGAGAATTGCAGGACAATGTCAAGATCTCCTTGCAGCCAGTTCAAGATGGTGACAGAACATACATTAAATATTCTATTCTATCGTCAGAAATTCCCACTCACAACGGCAGGCTGTCATCACAAACGAAATACTCCTAATGAAAGTTTTCCAATAAGTTCCGGCTCAATGTAAGAAATTGCAGGGCAGATCATTTCTTAAAAACGCAGAATGGGTCAGTTCAGTATCCGCCAGGTTTGGGCAAAGCCTGTTAAATCACCAGAACAGCAGCTTTACAAGAATAGCTGGGGTATATATACTGCATCAAATTAAAACTAGCCTCTCTAATCACCACGCTCCCTGTGCTCCAAAACAACAAACCCCTCGACTCCTCTTCCTGAGCCCTGTTACCAAGACCCAGCTACAGTGTAGTTATCACCGCTACAACATCATAAAACGACTACTTTTCGAATAAAACTGTTGAAAAACTCTTAGAGAGAAAGGACATTGGTATCTCCTGGGTTGCCCTGGGGGAAGCGAGCGTTATATCCGAGAGCCTTGCGAGCCTTGATGAAGGAGTCACTGGTGATGTGGATCATCTGGTCAGACAGGTACCACTTGACGCCCTCGCTGCAGGGGGGAGTGGTGAGAGAACCGTCGTAGCTAAAGGTTAAAAAGTTAGGTACATGTTAACAGATGCGTAAATCTAGGGGTCGACTCACTGGTGGAAGGAACCGTTCTTGAGTGTATCAGCGATCAACGACATGTCAAGGGAGTGAATGTTAATGTGGTTTCCAAGCTTGGGAATTCGGTCGGCAAGGGCCAAAACAGACTCGATCAGGTCGGAAGCAGTATCGATTGGGTCTGGGTCGGCGTACGCAGCTGTTCCATAAGCTTAGTCTCAGGTTCCTAATCCTGTTTTCAGGATATTCATCTCTTACCCGCTTTCTTCTTGCCATTGGCCATACTCTCGAGAGGGTGAACAGCTCCATAGTAATCAACATCAATGAAGAGGCCGGTAACTGCCAGCTGCTCATCGGCGCTCTGCCAGACAAAGTGAACCTCCATGGCGTAGCTGTTTCCGTCATCGAGATGTTCGCTGGGGAGATGGAAGTGGAACTGTGCCAGGCTGTAGTCCACTCCGCCCAGGGACAGGTTGCCACTGGGCGCAACAACCTCGATGGTGGTTCCGAGATGCTCAAAGGTGGCACCAGCGGGCCATCTGGTGAGGTTGAAGTTGAAATCAGTGGATTCCACAAGCTTGGTGTTGTTGGCAGCCACGCTGATGGGGGATTGGTTCGTTCCATTGGCACAAGCGTAGTAGCTGTCGTCGATAACGTGCCAAGCGGCGGGGCCCTAGATTCCGATGTCAATCGTCACTCCACCTACACCATCTCGACATGGCAAAATTTCTTGAAAAGGCACGTACTTTGGCGCCGTAGTAGCTGAAGTCGGGGTCGGAGATTTCACCAGTTCTCCGGTGCAGATGTGTTCCGTAGGCACAAGATGCGAGTGCTCCGGGGGCAAAGGCGGCAAGTAGGCCGGCGAAAAACTGAGTAGGGAGAACCATGGCGAGGCGAAGTTGAATACGAGCCAGAGGTCCGGATCAATATGTAAATCACAAAAATAATACAGTAGGTGACGAATGTAAGTAAAAGAGAGGCCAAAAAATCACCAAGAAAGATAATGAGCGTTGATCAAAGCTAAAGGTTCACAGAACAGAACAGCAGAGTTGTCGAGGCGTTCTTGGCTTCAAATAACAATCTCATCGTATCGCCAGTGACCGGGGTTGCACACCTTATCTTAAATTCATATTGTATAAGCTTCTTTCATCCCCCTCCTCAAGCGAGAGCGAGGATGAAACTTCGAACCCTGGCTGCAGTGACATACATCCATGACGGCTCACCCAGCTCCGGGTGTGCCAACCTGTTTCAGCCTTAGCAATGCTATATTGACCTCATACTGGTTCAGCCACGACCTGTCTATCGACCATTCTTATTACAATTATCCCCTCGTCCTCTACGACCTTTTAACAGCCATTTTATGCCATGCATGACAGTAATTATGGAACAATGGCAGCATCTAACTGTGCCAAAATTCAAGCACGAACAGGGGGTGCCGTCGTTTAACCTAAACCTTGGCAATTGCGTCGATACTGGGAATAATCATTTTAGGTTTAATTGGTGATGAGCACTGGCCCATTGTGGTGTCGTGCCAGGCACATTCGCACTAGGGCACAGCCGCAATTGGCCCAAACACCTCGGCATAGCCGTTGAGGAGCAGCCGATCTGTATCTCAATTACTGCGGCCATGCAGCCAGATTATGTCATCTGTGCGCCGATACAGTACAATGAGTCTGTAGAGAATAGACGAGCCCTATGCTCGCTTAACGAGTTTAAAAGGCTTCCCAACTCGTATTCCGGCCCAGTCAATTGGTCGATACATGTCCGATTCGTATTGTCGATAAGCATATGTTTTGTGCGATAAAGGCAGTATCCCAATCTGTTTTGTCTCAATTGAACCCCTTTCCACGTAGACCACTGCAGGACTTAGCTGGGTCTTCCAGCGGATTTTCAAAGCATCAGCTTGACGAGCCTTATAGATGTCCCTGGCCACTTTTGGTAGTTGGAGATTGTCTTGGCTTGGGAGCCGAAAAGCTTATCATCTTTCGATACCAGCAATTTAGTACTAAGCAGTTGCCAAGGGATTTCCCGCCAAGGGGTTTGGGGATGATACGACGGGATGGAACAGAAGCCCGGGCCCGGGAAATTGTAGGAGTCTTGTCAGGCTATCCCATACCATTATCCCCTGCTCATACACAGAGGAAATGGGCGGTTGAATAGCGGCACGCGACCTCATGCCCTTCCTGGAAAAAAGCATGTTTTTAGTTTTTTGTTCTGAAATGGAGATTCTTGAGGATATTAATGCTTCATCCGCCATAAGATTTGTTGAAAATCACACTGTCGTCCACGCACATATCATCGGCGATCCAAGTTTGACTGCATGATTATTTTCGATAAAAATCGAGGGTTAACGCACTTATGCATACCCTTCTAGACAGTTCTTCGGGCCAAGTCCACTCAAGGTCTGTTGGTGATCCAAAATGAGACCGCTGTAGTATTTCTCGATAATCGCCTTATCAATGGGTGGCGGCTACTATCGCCATTCGATGCCACTCTCCTCAGATAAAACAGGTAAGAGGGGAAGTTTTATTATTCAAAGGTATTACGAAGTCTGTAATTTATGGTCAACAGTAATACGAAATAGTGGGATGGGTGACGGGAATATCAAATCAATTTCGTTGTCCTGTTGCTTACCCTACACTGAGTAAGTGGCTATCCGTTGGTTGACAAAAACTAACGGGGTTAGAGGCGTTAGTGTTCCTGGGTCTAATTTGGCAGGTTAGGGTTGGAATATCGGCTGTCCTAGCTTTTCTTCTTTCTCCATTTTTATTTCCTCCGATGCTTCCGTTCCCACGATTGCATCACCATACATGCTCAAGATTTGCTAGGTCTAAAAACTTGGATCACTGTCTTGTGGCTTGACAGCATGCGCCACTTGCTTTCCGTTGTTATTCCGGGGTATTTCCGTAAACTGCCCCATTAGGGTAAGGCTGCGCCACACCAGTGGACATTGTCGACAAAACTTCCCTCTTTCGTCCCGCTGCGGGCGCTGGACTCTCTCCAGTGGGGATTCTCCAGGCGGGAAGTCAATGGATAATGCGGGCACGAACACACTGATCAAGCCCTGCAGGGTCTTGTTCAGGTCCCTGAGGGGTTCCTGAGGGGTTGTGGTTGCCATGGTTGCTTTTAATAGCAAAACATCAGGCGAGATGAGCCCAATTGAGGTCATCTGATAAGGGCAGTTCACGGCTGCCATTCGACACCACACAACTTCAAACGCTTCACGCCGCGTCGCGGGTTTATCAGACCCAGTTTCGAGCTGTCAGCCGACTGATGGATTTTGCAATCGTACCAGAAATAGCGCCTGCAGGGCTAGCGTCGCCGAAAAATCCCTCTTTTGGCGCTGGATTGTCATTGGATGGGGCCGTGGCGGGCAATTCAAGCAGGTTCGTGGCCGTCGCTTTGGCAAATTCTTGTGAGTTGTCGTAAATATTAATTTGTATCGATACTTGGCCCGTATCAATTCCCCTCATCTCTCTTCTCCAAATGTTCTTGTCCAGGTACCTTCACCGTCATAACTCCCCCTCGGGCCCCCTGCTCCTTTGCAGCTGCGGTGTGTGACGTCGCCCCACCACCAACAGCTCAGGCGAGAGGTCAGCCTGGTGAATCAACCCAGCACGCTTGACGAAGCATCGTGAGATTAAAACCCGACCGGACCAGCGCTTTGGTTTTGTCTGCATTCTGGTCTCTACACAAACCACTCTCGCTCGTTATCTTTGCTTGGCCTTGGCTGGCCACTGCTGTGCACAAAAATCGCCAATTGATCCATCGCGACTTGCACAATGCCTTCATTCAAGCCTTTTTCGTCTGTAGCCGGTCGCAACAGCTACACTTTGTTTGATATTCGGTATGTTGACCAACTATGAACCAGATTTTCAATCCTGACAGTTTTCGCCATAGACTGGATAAAGACCACATTGTTCTTCTCAAGAGCGGCTCTCAGCCTTCAGCCCCGTTACTCAAGGGCGTTGTTGTTTTGTGCCTGCCATCACCGTTGCGTATTAGCAATGTGCGGCTGCGATTGACGGGCACTTCACAGTTATCGTAAGCATCACCCCCACCGCGCATCTTAATCTCTTCCAATTTGTACCTTTGCGCATTTTGGCTAACAACTGAGGGAATTGCGTATAGGTGGACTTACCAGAGACAAAACACACCTGGCGTCCAGAGCAAAGTTAAAAAGTCTACAACTATCTTCGACCATCAATGGGCACCCTTGGTGGGGGCGGAAGGCGGAGATGTGACTCTTCCCGCCGGCAACCATGAGTACCCCTTTGAGCTTCTTCTGCCAGAGGACACAGTTGAAAGCATCGAGGGTATTCCTGAAGCATCAATCACTTACCGCCTAAAAGCAACCATTGGGCGGGGCAAGCTGGCTTCTGACTTGCACGCATACAAGGACCTGCGTATCATCCGGACTCTAGAGCCCGATGAGCCTGCATTTCTTCGTCCTGTTGGCGTCGAGGATATCTGGGTCAACAAAGCTGACTATTCGGTCATGATTCCCCAACGAGCTGCCATGTTTGGTGGCGTAGTCAGGCTTCAGGTACGCCTGACGCCACTTTTAAAAGGCCTCGAGATGGAAAGTATCACTGCCCACTTGCTCGAAATTCGACACGCCTGGGTTGAGGGTTCCAAGGACTCGATTGAAAAAGAGAAGAAGACTGAATGCGTGGCATCAGAGTGGAAGTTTGAAGTCAACAACGAACAGCATTGGCGCGACATAATTGAAGAGACAGGCCAAGAGGGCTGGGCCTTGAAGGTGTCGCTTAACCTACCAAAGCGGCTGGGGCAGTGCATCCAAGACGTGAACCATAATGGCATCAAGGTTCAACACAAGATCAGAGTCATCCTAGGGTTGAGAAATCCAGACGGACATGTCTCGGCAGTGAGTAAACTTTTCACAATGGCTGGGAAGCAATTCTAACAGGATTGAAACAGGTCAAAGCAATGCTGCCAATATGGATTGTGCTTCCGTTGGGGGGCCGTTTTGACGAAAATGGCAACCTCACCAACCCCGCAGCAAGCGTGACATCATTGGACCCTGATCTGGATGAGATCCCTCCCGGATATGGTCAGCACCTGCGAGAGGGACATGCTCTCGATGTGGCTGAGTTCGAAGGGCTCAGCCGAGTGCCCAGTTACTGCACAACAGTCGGGACATCGAGCTGGTCTCAGTCACAATGTGGGAGCGACTCCGTGCCAGACTATGACACCGCCGTGAGCACTCCACTGAGCGAGTTCCCATCTCCAATTCTTGGCTCGGAACGTGGGAGCAATCAACGGGTGAATGAATGGCAATGGTGCTAAAGCAATTGTGCGATGCAAAACATTAATGACGATTTGATACGGTAGCGAATGAAATTAATCTCACGCCAGCTAGATTTGGCGGCGGATAGAGACATAAAAGGGAAACTGGGTATAGAGATATTGAGAGGCTTGATAGCACGGTTATGATTGTCGCCTCATTTGGGTATGGGAACAAAAAGATGAATTTACTTATTATTAATCGACTGCGTTCAATCTGCGCACTTTTAATTCGCCGTTTATTTTGAATAGAGATATATAATCCTCCTGGTCCTTGCTATGCGATTCGTGTGACATGTCATAGCCGGATATTTACTTGAACTAGTATGTCGTCTTTGGCCTTGAGGAAAGGCAAGCACTAGAATTGTGACGTCATCGCCTGGCTTTCTTCCTGTGCGCTCCATCACTCCGTCAAATAACATCTGTGCCATGTTCACGTCGTCCATTGCAGACCTGTCCAGGGCTTGGCCAATAATCTCGACAGCTTCCTCTGACGAGATTAGATCCCACAGACCATCAGTCGCGAGTACAGCTATGGTTGGCCGTGATTTCTTGCCGTCTGGTAAAACTGTCTGGCTGGCCATGTCGATATCTAGAGGAACCTTGCTGACCTGTGGTGTTGCTGACACGTACGGAGGGCTTCGGTATGCCCAGAACAGAGCGTCATAGCGGTCGATGAGTGGGATAATCTTCCTCCCCTTGGAAGCCGAAACAGCTTCCTGATGAGCACTGAGTTGGCGAACCAAGTGCTTGTGCTGGTTCTGCTGGTCCGGGGTCAGCTTGGGGTAGGTTGCGGACTCCCCTGCGGTGCCTTGTGTTGCCATGTCGGGACTGGATCGCAGGGGCAATTTGTAGATGCCATCCCCGAATGCCCGCGTAGAAAGTGTCTCACCAAACAGTCGCCCACCCACAAATATGTCCTTAGCATCGTCACCAGGATGTTGAGATGCGATAGCCGACTGTTCATCCTTGACGCCGGAGTTGACGTCCATGCTAGCATAGTGGATCCTAGGCTCTGGGTCGAAGGATGCCACAACCACTCGTGAGTCTCCAAGGTTGATAGCCTCGGCGGATGGCGTTTTTGAGGGACCATGTGGTAGCTTGATCATGAGCATGGAAGCGGTGCAACCGCTCAGCACCCTCAGTGCAGCTGTTGTGTTTTCTTCCTTGATGTCAGGTTCCTTGTTCCCTTCTCGCGGCTTTGACTTCAGAAGCTTTGACGCAATGGATCCTAGTATTCGCTTGGGAGCGGAGGTTGGAGATGTGCTTGGAGGGGGATGTGTTTCCTGAAACGCGGACAGCATCCTCATATCAAACATATCAAATGTCTCTCGAATAGTAGCTGCACTCGACTCGTTTTTACGGGCAGCTACTGACAAGACCTCAGACGGCAAGGCCTGCGCCACATACTCAGCAGCAGATGAGCCGCGATGGCCGTCATAAACGCCAAGGAGGAGAACTGTCTCTTCGACTTCTGAATCCGATACATCGTGTGTCCCTACATCTATCGAGTACCTGTCCTCGATCGGGCGACTGGTGGGTTGATGCTGTAGAATATGCACCACTACCGCCGAGCCAGACGCCGAAATTTGGCGTTTATCAGCAATGGTTTCTCCAGGACCCATTGGAAGTGAGCGCTCGCAGCCTGCGGTACCGTAGAAACAATTCCATTCACCGCTTTGTAAGGGATCATTTCGAGCGACGAGAGAGCGGCTGAGGGTAGGACTTGGCAAGCCCATTGCCTAAAGCAGTCTAGCTGCCCGACGTGCAGAGTCAGTGGTTGTAGCCAGATGCCTTAGGCAGCTTGTCTTTCATGATTTCTTCGCTGGCGATATTTATTATTAAGGGACGAAAAATACAAGTATATTATGTAATGATTCATTAAAAATCAATTCTATACGTGGCACGCTTTTATCCCGAGTTCCCTCTACTAATACAAATTTCGACTATACTTTGCTCATCCTGGTCGCTCGAAGCTCGTCGCTATGTGATGTGAATTCAGGTTTTCCTGAACGTGAGCAAATATTGTCTTGAGCTTTCAGAATATTTTCGTAATGCGTTAAAGTAGCCTTTCTAATGTTTCTCCCCAAAAAAATAAAAGGTAATATCGTCATTCCAATCACGAACGCCAGGATACTCATTGTAGTATGCATACCGACCAGGCCCGCGTGGTCCTGCCAAGGGGTGATTGCAAAAACCATACCGATCGCTATGGAATTTCGGAAAAATGACACCATAACGAAAACATCCGCTGTGATCTAGGTCTGAGTTAGTCACTGCGATGGGTTACAAAGACGGCAGCAAAACCTACCGGTTGATAAAGATCAATCAAAATGGTGTACAATGCGTCGCTAATAGCACCCAAGCCGAAGGAAAATACGGCACAGCCGATCGAGGGATAGATCCAGTGCATTCCCTGTAAAGTGTCACTGTTAGATGAGAACACCTCGTTTCTGGCCTCGCCAACTTACCATGTTGGCTGTGACGCTGAAGATCATTAAACCAGCCGAGACAGCAACCACTGGTAACGGGAGCGTGTAAAGCCGGAACTCGGGCTGAAAGATGCCCCCGTTCTTTCTCGCCAAGTAGGTGATGGCCCAATCCCCAACAACCCCCGCGTACAAGCTGCCAAGGATAAACCCGACGACCGGGGCCATACCCAAGTATCCTAACCCAGCCGTATCAAAGTTGTACGGAGGAGAAGAAAAGACGACAGTGGACATGACTGATGTAACAAGATGCCAGATGGAACTTGTTGAATATACAAACGTGCAAAAGACCACATACGGCAGAAAGATGACGCGAAATGGAAAGGTAAAGAGCGCAGGGAGTGGTTCAGGAGTGGGTGTGAGCCAGCGTAAGCGCTGCCTATACGTTTTGAGCGGAATTGAAGAGGCGCTCGTTGAAGAGTCAGATTCAATCCGATCGATACCAACCTTTATATCAGATTGATCCTTCGTTCCATCATCATGGTCCCTGTGTGAGCGGATACTGCTCTCACAAGACTTGGCATCCGCATCATCGGTGACGCGCACGTACTTTGTCTCTTCATAGGCAACGCAGAAGAGAATGTTGAGAAGGGTGAAGCAGATTGCGATAGTAAGATAAGATGCCCTCCAACCCTCTGCAGCCGCTTGCACTCCGGCTAGCATTGTTGCAATGGAGCCGCCTATGAGCGACGCCACGATGTAGATGGCGTTGATTTTCCCACGCTGATGTGCAAAGAATAAATCTGCAATCTGTCTTGGTTATGAGCATTAATGTCGAACATGATCGATCATGAAAGATTCACTTACAGTTAATTGGACAATTGTTTCGTTGGTAGCCGCGGCAAGGCCGTATATGAGATTGGTTATGTATAATTCTTCAAGGGTTGTCATTCTCGCGGTCCACCAGGAGGTAGCCGCCATCACAGTGATGGATATGACATAAGTGGATCGACGGCCAAACTTCTTGGAAAACGGGGTGAAAAATGCACATCCAATGGCCAGGCCAGCCATGCCGCCGGACATGGCATTGGTCAGGTCATCAAAGGTAACGTGCAAGTCATCTCTCATCTGGTCCCAAAAGTTGTATTGTGTGTACATCCTAAAATCAAATTATTAGTCATTGAACATTACTTGTACGATTGGGAATATAAATACGGACGCGACCCAGAACATGAGAGTGGCTGCAAGGACCAGGGTGTAGTTTACAACTTTGCGTGTGGTTGACCAATTCTGAACTCATGTTAGAGGTAGCTTGGCAAAGGATACTGAACGGTGCATCATACCAAGGGATCATTGGGGTCATCCGATGGAGTCGGGTTCAAAACAATGACTGTGGAATCGTCTCCATCATTGGCTATTAATCGTTGAGCAAAGCTCTTACACAATAATCATAGATAGGCCAGGGTCCTTACACTGAATTAACCGGAACTCGCCAGGCAAGAGCTCATCGCTGTCGGCATCATGGTACCTCCACGGCCTACCGAAGATGGGCATGCTTCCGTCTGGATGGGATTTCGAAAAGTCGGGTCAATCTGACAGCGGGAGAACTTCCTGACATGGCCAAGTGCGGGACGTTGAGATTTTACATGTACATGTTGGACAGGTCCATGCGCTCGAGGTTGATCCACTCGTAATTCGGATTGGCGTCGGCATACTAGCCTAGCCGATACGAGAATAAAAAGATATCCAATCCAGTTTAGATTTGCAACGACAAACATGAATTCATGGTCAACTTTCCATTTAGAAATTGTCAAAGCCATCAGAAAACACTGATCAAGGAACTGTCCGGCCCCTCGGCCAACTTGCCTTTCAAGATTGAGCGCTTAAAGTTTGAGGCTTTCTAATTTGGCCCAAGTTTGACGCTACTGAAATTAGATGTCAAAGCGGTGTTCTAACTAAAGCCTTCTAGTGCCAGGGATACTACGGTAAAATTTCAACGCCGTTGCATCTATGATTCGAATAGCGCTCGTCCCGACTCGTGTCAGAAAACTAGGTTTTCATTGACTCGCCTAGAGCCAATAATAGGGTCATTCTTGTTACGACCAGTTGAGGGCCTACCTTGCCACGCTCAGGAGCCACTCACATCGCGAGCATCTTGCCCTACACATTAGCAACCTTGATAACACGAATTTCCTGTCCAATGAATGACGTGGGTTACAGATAATGCAAGAGAAAACTCTCCGCTCACCGCAACCGTAATGAAATGAAGCTCAGACGAACTTTGAACGATGATCTAATCAGATTACAAGATAACACGTCATTTCTCTTGCATTGTCTTCTAAAGATGTTTTGATTGGACAAATGATTATTATTTTTATCATATACACAGAAATTTCCCTCATTACCTTCATCTCTTCCCTTTGTTGGCATCCAACCTTTAGGGAGCTTCACCCATCGGCCTATTTTAACCCACATGTCATGTTACAGTATGGGCAGTCAGAATATAGCCAACTCAATCCCACGACGCAGTGCCGCTTCGTTCACGTCGAATTCCCGAACGCCGTTCGCCCATGCTTCATCAATCATCTGGAATGCGACTCTCTTATTTTCCGTGATATCGCCCAGGAACAGCTCACAGCGCAGCTTTTCAAGTGATGCCAACCACTCTGGATGCTGTCTCATCAATTGAAACTCGGACCTCGCTACGACGTAGGGTTGCAAAAGAGAACCGGCGGCAAGTATATTCTGCATGTCAGACTCGGCAGAGTTTAGCCGCAGCGCGTCAAGTGATGCTACAAGCTTCCATAAGACATGCTCGGTAGATGGCAACGTGGTTGGCACGGAAGACTTCTGCTTTTCACACTGCCGACCCCATTGGCCACGCCGCAGGAGCAGTATGCCACTAAGTCGCCATGAATCCCAAAAGTAAGTGTGAATTAGTGTGCTGGTTGGCCCGTACCAATGCCATAGTTCTTCTTGAACCGTGGGCTTGTCGGCGCCGGCAAATATATCAAGAAGCGAGCGTGGTAAGCCAGTCACACATTCGATCCTATCAGATTCATCACTCTGGGCCTGGCGTATTTGCCTCCATAGGTTCATGTGCGGAGTAGTACGGCCAAGAACGAAAGTGGGCAGGTCCATGACCGCCATTGCCTCTATCACGCGGATATAGAACGGATCTGGGAGAATATCCATCATCCAGATGTCATCAAGGCACTGAGACAGGTTTGCCATACAGTTCAGATAGTGTGTCCATGGTAGCCCTTGGAAAATCTGGGCCTTGTTAGCTCTATCGATCATCTGACTCTCAGAGCAAATAGATCTCACGGATAACACGCAGAAAATTAAGCCAGCACAGAGCGTGCCTGTGTTTATGGTGCCGCGGCTTTCACCCAGTTCCCAAAGAAGCATCTGAAGAGTCTTTTCGAAGTAGATGCCGAATTTTTCAACCTTGGCCTCTTCTAGACTCAGCGCCAGCGCCAAATACCCGGTGAAAAAGGCATGAGATTCTTCTGAGAATTTGCAAAACATCTGAGTGTCATCCTCCGCCGAGTGGGCAAAAAGCATCTGGACTCCGGGCAGGAGGACTGGCTCTCACAGAATTTCAGTTAGCCTTTGCTCATGGCCAAGATGCATCTGGTTTGAGGTGGACCTGACGGACATTGTGAAAACAAGCCATCCTCATCCAAATTGTCCGCCACAGGAGTTGGTCTTGAATCACCACTGACAAAAGGACCCGGTAGGCTATGTTCATCGGCATCCTCTGTGTTTCTGTCGGAAGCCCCGGGGCTATTGGATAGTACCGGCAACGCCGACCTTGCCAAATAGCCACGTGAAGCCACTCCCCATCCCCATTGCACCTTGATCCCGTAGCCTCCACAGATGACTCCCCGAGACTTGCAGGCCAAACAGGCTGGGCGGGATTCGTCACACTTTCGCTTTCGCTTTTTGCAGGTTGCGCAGCCGCCGCGAGACCGAGTTTTGCGTGTCATGGCCAAAAGGTTGTTGTTGTTGTACCAAGGGCATGTGAGCAATTGGCTTAGACCTGCATGGCAACCCCTCCAGGCGGATGGAGCTTCCCTTTTAAAGACTAGGCCCCATCTCCTAGTCTGGGGTTTTGCGCGGCACGCATCCCCAGATCCGGGGTAGAGACCCCGCAGATAAGGCGTCGGGGATTTCGGGCTGCTCACTCGCGCCAAATGGACCCCGCGGGCTCCGGCTTGTCGGCTGCCATTTTTCTACTCGGATATTTGTCTACTAGTGGTTGGATTCTGATAATAGTACGTGATAATAAAACTGAAGGTTTTGTGAATGCCAGGATATTGATAAAATGAGTAACGATCGTCTACTCAGCTAAACTATTGGTCAATTGGCAGAACTCTTCTCCTGCTTTGGCAGCTGACTACCCAACAACCACCTTCTCAGCCCGATGTAATCCAGAGCCAAAGTCCAAGGGGTAAAGGTACCACTTTGCAAAATGTCATCCATTCTCTTGTAGTGCCTGACTTGTTCATCTTCGTCCTCGGTTTTGACACCGTGACTGTCATTGGGGCCGTATATCATCCAGCGATTGGCGACGCTGTATCGCTCCCAAGGGTCCTTTCCATGGGCGAAGTCGATGAAGTCGCCAGACATCTTTAGCGCTAATTTCTGTTGACCTTCCGTCATGCCTTCCATCAAATTCAAAAAGACGTACAGTAAATCAATTGCATGGTACGCCAAACCCTTTATCGGATTATCCAAAGTCGACACTTGATCAATATGATAGCCGTATGTTTGCGGTACCGCTGAGCGCTGAATATGTATTCGATCCTGGATCTTGAGAATACCATCTCCTAGCATTTCTTCAAACTGAAGTCGAATGGTTTCAACTGGAGTATCGGTGTACATGTCGTACTTTCTCAAATACTCGTCGGTTTCTGCCTCGCTCAGAAACTTCATCATATTTTGCCTGATGGAATCATAAGTCTGTTCCTCGAGGTCCAGACGAAACACCATGCCCTCATCCTTGGTGTCCCCAACCATGTAACCTTGAAGCCAATCTGGGGGAGATGGTATGAACTCTGATGAGGGAGGTTGACGAAGGAACCATCCATCATCACACGTATTACTCATGGCATTATCGCTCCCTTCGACTGGACAGGTGGCCGCTGCAAGTTGTTCCTGGGGGACCGCGCGGAGTTTGTCCAAGGCGTCGGCAGCCGATGGGTCAATGCCAAGGTACTTGAGAAGCGCAACCCAGCGATTCTCATGCTCCTCAACTGACCAGGCGCGGATGCTATTTAGTGCACCAGACATGCTAATTCCACGATGAAAGACGGCGGGGCTGGCTGCCTGGATTTGGTTTGCGACACTCATGCCCCCGGCCGATTCCCCAAAGATGGTAACATTGTCGCTGTCGCCTCCAAAATGGGAGATGTACCGCCGAATCCATTCCAGGGCCGTTTGTTGGTCTGTGAGGCCAAAGTTACCGACGCCTTGGAAGCCATCACGTGCCAAGTCTTCTTTGATGGCCTTTGACGCAAGAAACCCAAAAAGGCCGACGCGATAATTGATACTCACTCCAATGATGGGTGTCCCACGCTTCATGGCATGCGAGACCAGGTTCACCATGTCATACGTCGGGTGAGTTGAAGAGCCAAAAGTAAATGATCCGCCGTGAATCCAAACCATGACAGGGCAGCGGCTGTTGCCTACTTTGGCCGGCTTGACAATGTTCAGGTTCAGAGCAGCAAACTCCATCTCGCGTGCTTCTTTAAAGTGCGGAAACGGGGGGACAGGAACCATGGGGTCTTCGCCAACGAACTGAGGCGGCTGAGGGAAAATAGGCCTATGAATTCTTTTTTAATATCGCATGCAGCATATGATTAAGGTGGTCATATATACCCGTGCTGTGTTCCGTCATGATAGTTTCCAGGCAAGGTTGTTTTCAGTACAGACCGAGTCCAGCGTTTGGACAGATCAGCATACGGAATGCCACAAAATTGATGGATCTCATTGTTGAAAGAAAGGCCTTTGACGGTTCCCAGAGATGGGATATCGATCATTGCGGTGCCTGTTGGTGTTTGAGGAGCCATGATGGAGACTGGATGCGATGAAATTGTAATGTGGTGGTTTGAATGACTGAAATACAAGAAGTGGTGTTCCATTTACAGTTGCAAAAATCATTTCTACGCGGTTCTTCATTATGAGTTACTATCTACAACAACCGGCAAAAACTGAGGTTTGGTTTAGTATGTCGTCGCATCTATTCACCGTCTTGGTTTGATGGTTTGGAGAAAGGGTGCCACAAGCGGAAGGTCGATGCGGGTTTAGCAGGCCCTTGTAAATGTGCTAAGCTGCCCACCACCACGACGGATGCTCTGGGGTCCGCTGAGCCACTCGGACATTTTTCTCGCCATCTCAAAAGGCAAATGCGAAACCGCGACCGACACAAGGGTAGATGGGACACGTGACTGTGTGAACTCGGATTGACCGGCGCAGGTCCCGAAATGAATGATTCAGTCCCTACATGACCCTGCATGATTGTGCTCTGTTTCTCATTTTTTAAAAAAGAAAAGAAAAATATTTGGTTGTCGGAAGCATATGGAGCAGAGCGGCGGTTATGTCTTGTCCTTAGGTATTGTTTGGTCTCAGTCAAATGTGGACAGGGCCTATTCTTAGCGCTAGACAGACACGCACGCATTCCCGGTGTTTACTCGGCTAAAATTAGACAAGCTCGCTCTCGCTCGGTGGCAAGTGAGTGAGAAGTGAGTGAGACACGCGGATGAAATTCTCCCTGGGGCACAAGAACGAGAACGAGGATATGCATGCATGCGTTGGGAAAATTATGAAGGACGCTGCTTGGTAGGACGCAACGGCAGCTAGCTACCTAATTAGCGTGCAGGTGGTCATATTCCTCTTCGGTTTCGTTTTTCAGCCAAGATGTGAGCTCACGCTGCGTCGCAACAAATCGGATCAAACCACCCTACCTACACTTCTGCCTTGGTCGCAATGTGCATTCACCTTTTCTGCAGCCTGTAAGACGAGTACGTAATAGCTCTTGTTCAGATCATCAATGTGCAGCATTGTGTGTGTTCCATGGCATACGTTAGTCTGGGCATCTTACCGATTGGTAACGTCCAGAGACCGAATAGAGCAATGTCCACGGCCAGCCCGTCACGCATGCGGAATCACAGACGGGAGATCCAAACCGGGTTGCAACCCTGCTTTCATCTCGGGCAGCATGTCGCAACCGCAATGGAAATGGCCGTCATGCCCAGATTCCTTCCGGCCTTACTCTCTATTTTTTTTTTTTTGGTTTGTCTCCGATTGTTGGCATCCATGACGCGACGCTGTCGTGCTCCACCATTTGCGTCATCGGTCGGCGCGCATTGCGTAGCTGACGCCTCACGAACCCACGCCCGTGGCCGCCGCACCAATCGCACGCCGCCTAGTGCTGAGGTCTCGTGTCTGGGCGCCGCGTTTTGGCTCATTCGAACGCATCCCATCGACGATCGGGCCTCAGCTCCGATGGCAGCCTCCAAAACCCCCGGCAACCCAGTCGAGTCGCCTCTTCCTTTGCCTCAGACTGGCGTCGATCTCGGACAATCAGGGAGCTGCGCCTGCAGATCCCGCGTGCGTGATTCGTGGCCGGTGCGTACTACAGCCAGGTTTTTTTCCTTTCTTTTTCCTTTTTGCCATCAGGCACTTGCTACTGTACTAGTGTCGGAGGCTTGGGAGGGGTAAGGATAACGTCGTGCTTGCATATGGGCGGAAACATGGAAAACATGGATAGTCAAGGTTAAAAACAAAAAAAGGATCACAACTGACCGAGTGCCCTGCAAGGCAAATAGCCCGCCAACAGGGGAGCCAGCCACCCGCAAATCATTGCTCTGCCGTAATGCATGATTCATAATCGGGTCTCGGCGCCGTGGCACCGCCGCACCTCATGTACCATTCACGAGCAATGCCCGAGACGACATCAAGGGCGAAGCAGAACAGGGCAGAGCAGGGCAGAGCACATAGCCACACCGCCACAGACAATCCCTCTGTTCCCCCAGAGGAAAAAGATCTGGAAACCGGGGCCCCCACAAGTTCCTTCCACGGGGGGGTTGTCGGCAGTTCGGCATGCCTATTCGCACCTTGGCGTAGTTCCCGCGTCCCGCCGAGACCATGGGATTCGCATCAGCCAAGTGTCGCACCGCTAATTCGCTGCTCGCCGGGGATCCAACGACGCGCCTTTCTCATCTATGACACCGCCAAGGCTGCCAAGCGAGGGGAAGTTGGCCGGGGCGCGTTTGAGGCGTGTGGATAGGATGAGAAACATGCATACGACATGGTGGGGAGACACATGCTTCTCAAATGGATATATAGCTTGCATCGTGCTGCTGCATCCCATCCGTTTGTTCCTCACCTGCTCCAGTCACACTCAGTAGCCCTACAACATCAATCAACAAAAGCAAAAAAATCCAACACCGCCAACATGAAGTTCTCCGCCGTTGCCCTTACCTCCCTGGCTGTCTTCGCTCAGGTACGCACACCTAGTCCATGGTTCCCAAGTCTGTCTCGACTTGTACTAACATCATCCCCCTTCAATAGGCCCAGAACAGCGACAACCTGGCCAGCTCCATTGCCAATGATGTTTCCACCGCCATCGAGGGCGCCTCCAGCGCTGCTGCCAGCATCAGCTCCAGAATCTCGAGCGCCATCAACGAGGTGACCGCCAGCGACACCTCCGCCAGCGGATCTGCTGCCACCGGCACTCCCTCCACCACCGTCACTCAGACTGAGTCGACCACCGTCACCCAGTCCACCAAGTCGGTCGACACCAAGGCTGCCGCTTCCCTCAGCAGCAAGGCCGCCAGCCTCAGCTCCGCCCTTGAGACCGCCAGCGGCTCCGTTGCCGCCTCCCTCAGCTCCGCTCTCGAGTCTGCCAGCGACCAGATCGAGACCGCCACCGCCACCACTGAGGCCGCCAGCAGCTCCACCAGCGACGGTGCTGGTGCCAAGCCCACTGCTGCCATCGCCATTGGTGCCCTGATGGGTGGTGCCGCCGTCTTCGTCAACATGTAAGGTGCGAACTAAATGGCAATCATCAGTAGGGCTGAAGCCATCATCACGACTCGGATGGGCTCATGTGTGTGTGCACTTGGAAAAAGCAGGTCACCAATGCAAATAGCTTGGGATGTAATGCCGTGAAATGCATTGGAAGGGGGGCGACGAAGACCTGGTACATAGCCATGTGGAGGAGTTAAGACGGACTTATGGACATTGACGACAATCCTGTTTTTACCATTCTACCTAATGCAATGAAATTGCCTCATAATTGACTGGAGGCCAATCAAATTCCCATTTATATCATAACAGAATATCCACTGTTTCCCGTGAAAGGTGACTTGCTTGGCGCCGGGAACATCGCTTAGCGCAAACGGGTTGCTAAGCTAGTATGACACTTGTAATTCTGCACAAATCAAGGTTATTGATTTTCACCTATCCTTGTAATGGCCGTTGTACATTCAGTTGGCTAATATTGTGGCCTGAGTTCAGGAAGAAGCTGTAACAAACGTTGTGATCCACGTTACCGCGTGATTAGGTCTAGTACAATGATAACTTCCAAGCTTAATATCCCTATTTTTTATTAAAACAACAAAGGAAACTAGCTATGGATAACATTTTCATGCATTATTAAAACATTGGTTCATTTTAAGGACCAAGGAAGAGGTTTTGTTGGTCATTACTTAGAAGGTCTACTTACCGCCAAAAGCTCCAAAAATGCCAACCCCATTCAGCAAATTCATTGACTTCGTTTCGGCCAGTATATTCTAACGGGACACCACGATACCCCCAAGACGTGATACTATACTGTGAATGGCCCAATCCACTTTTTAAAGTGCTAGAAAGTTTGGTTTCGTTCCATAAACCAGAGTTCGAGACTGGATGCAATTTGTGTTGTGATAGAAATGGCATGTTCTAGATTTTTATACCCATTACACAGTTTGCTATTTTCTATGAGCGCTAAGGTTGACTGAATTTGATTTTTGTGTGTTTTACTATTGTGGCCTTGGCCCTGATTCTATTAGAAGCTGAAGTCAGGGCTTGGCATGCTTTCTGAGCAGCCGCCGAATGGCATGATGCTCATTTCCAGTAGCGTACATTTGTGGAGTTAATCCAGACTTATCCTTTGACTCTGGATTGGACCCTTTATTCAGAAGCACCTGAGCAATTCCCTCTAATCCCTTCTCTGCAGCATATGAGAGTGGTGTTCTCCCAGTATCTCCATTCTTCGACTCCGTATCTGCTCCAGCGTTAAGAAGTAGTTTGATTATAAACTTATTCTCCGTGAGGACGGCTAAGGAGAGTGGTGTTTGGCGATCATTATCTGCCAACTCAAAATGAGCCCCGGATTTGATCAGCAACTGAGCAAACTTATTATATCTATTCATGATAGCATGAAAAAGGGGCGAGCTCTTCTGTGAGTTGAGATTTGGGTCAGCTCCTCCCCTAAGAAGAACTTTGGCAAGGCCAACATCTTCAGACTTTGCAGCACATAAGAGCGGAGTCTGATGATATTCATCAATTGTATTTGGGTCAGCACCCTTTTCAAGCAATAGCTTAGTGGTGGCCCTGTCTCCAAACTCTACAGCATATGAGAGCGGCGTCCAACCATATTTATCCATTGTATTTGGATCAGCACCTTTTTCAAGTAATAACTCAATATTACTTTTGTCTCCATACCTTACAGCGTCTAAGAGCGGCGCCCGACAATCTTTATGCGTTATATTTGGATCAGCACCTTTCTTAATTAATAGCGTAATAATATCATTGTCTCTCAACTTTCTAGCAAATGAGAGCAGCCTCCGATGACCTTCATATACCATATTTGGATCAGCACCTTTCTTAAGCAATAGCTTAATAGTATTTTCATATCCAAACTCCATAGCATATGAGAGGGGCGTCCGATGATCTTCATCGATTGCGTTTGGATTAGCACCATTATCAAGAAGTAGACTAATAATAGTCTGTTTCTCCTCATTGCATTTTGTTAGAATAGAACGGTGTAGTAGTGGTTTATGATTTTTTGGTTTTAGATTTGGGTCGGCTCCTCTCTCAAGGACAAGTTCAATAATGTTCCTATCTCCAAATTCTATGCCATTTGAGAGTAGTGTGTGGTAATCCTCATGACCTAAATTGATAGATGCACCGGTTCTTAAGAGCAGTCGTTGGATCGAAGCATTCTTGTGCATGAATGTATCAATCAGTGGTTCTCTCAATTGATCGTTAAGGTTAATATCAATCCCATTTGTGTCGATGAACAATTGAACCACCCTTTCATGTCGATTCAAGGCTGCAATCCATATTGGGGGCAATCCACTCTCATCTATGGCGTTTATATCAATTTGATGTCTTTTCAGTAACAAATCGACCACTTTCGAGTGGCCCGCTCGAGCTGCCCAGAAAATTGGCGATTGGCCAAAAATATTTTTAACATGAATGTTGACTTCTTCTGACCGCTTAAGAAGAAGCTCAACCACAGCATTGTGCCCATAAATTGTGGCTAAAGAGAGCGGTGTTTGACCACATGCGTCCACGGGGTTGATTTCAATTCCGGTTATACGAATTAGGAAATCAATTATTCCATAATTCCCATTCATAGCTGCTAATGAAAGTGGCGTCCAACCGTAGTTATCCTTGATATTGACATCGATATCTTTCTTGGCGAGAAGATGTTTAACCATAGACTCAGATCCCTGTGCGGCTGCCCACCACAATGGTGTCAAGGAGTACTGGTCCATAATATTGACATCGATCCCACATTCACAAAGCAATTCCTTAACAACAGCTTTGTTACAGCTCATGACTGCGATCAATAGCAGCGCCCTGCCATCGCTGTCCTTGTAATTGACATTGACACCATGTTTGTCGAGTAACAGTCGGATTCT
Source organism: Calonectria naviculata (assembly GCA_003031705.1). Taxonomy (NCBI): domain Eukaryota; kingdom Fungi; phylum Ascomycota; class Sordariomycetes; order Hypocreales; family Nectriaceae; genus Calonectria; species Calonectria naviculata. The sequence continues at coordinate 21,080 of NAGG01000152.1, read as the reverse complement.
GTTCTTGGTGCCATTTTTAGCTATTTCAACAATGGTATCGTCTTGAATATAGATATTATCTTTGGTGAGTAACATGTGGACGATATCTCCATGTCCTGCTGCTGCTGCTACCCATAACGGGGATTGTTCTTTCTTATTTTTCTTATTGAAATCAGTGTTTTTGTCTGCGAGAAGAAGCTTTACCGTTTCTCTGTGACCATTCGCTGCTGAAATCCAGAGTGGAGTTCCGCCGCAACGAGCTTCAGCATTAACATCAATTTTATCCAATGTAAGTAGTACCTCAACCGCCTCATGATGCCCGTTGCTTGCTGCGGACCATAGAGGTGTCCACCCATATATATCCTTGGTTAATACATGGTGATGTTTATCCAGAAGTGGTTCAAATATAGCCTTCTTCCCTGATGCGATCGCATACCAGAATGGCGTTCTTCCAGAATTATCTTTGACGGAAATATTAATACCATCTTCACCAAGAAGCATTCTCATGATTTCGAAGTGCCCCTTGATTATAGCAATGTGTAAAGGCGTTTGGCCAGCGTTATCTTCAATATTGATATCCACATCGTCTCGAACAAGTAACATTTCAACAACCTTCGGTTTCTTTGCTTCGGCAGCCCACCAGAGAGCAGTTCGTCCCAGATGATCTTTGGTGTCAACCTTAACACCTGCCTGGTCAAGAAGCAGTTTAACCATTGATTCTTTCCCAGATATGACTGCTGCAAACAAAGCTGTCTGACCTTGTCCGTTCCTAAAGTTTACATCAACATCCTGGTTGGCAAGTAACTCATTGGCAATTGCCTCAAACCCCAGTCTGACTGCGATATATAGGGGTGTTCGACCTCTGTAGTCCTCGGTGTTTAAACGGTCCTTCATATTTGACAAATCAAGCGTGCATTTCCCTGGCTGCAAGCGATGGAAGTTGCGTTCGTTAACTTCTCCATCTTGGTATTTATTGTTGATTAGAAACCTTGACGCTTCGAGGATTCCAAATTCTACAGCTTGATGAATTCCTGTAAATCGATAAGGAAAACAAATCTTGTGAATGTTCCACTTGGAGTCAGAACTAGAGAATATGAGTGCTTGATGTGCAGCTTGCACGTTCTTTGTACAAACTAAAAAGTCTACCAAATGCATGGGCATGTTTGAGAGCTCTTGAACATGATGTGCCAAATACTTTGTGGCATATGCATATAGCGGATTTGATTTGATTCGATCGAATAATTCCTCTTTCGTTGTACAGAAACCACCGCTGAATGTTTCAAATGAAACATACGTGAGACAAGTTTCGGCTATCCAAACTTGTGCTTGTGGAATCCACTTCGTCCATACTCTCTCAAAATATTCTTGAGTAGTAAAGTGTACCAATCGAACGGCATCGCTTTTTTCGTCAATAGTGATCAGACCAGCACATACTGAACTAATGGTTTCTAAACTTGGAATATAATCTTTATCCAGGTTCTTCTGGCCGGATTTAACTGCCAGTGCATGTTGAAGCTCAGTTGTAGAAAGCACAGTTCTTGCTAGAACTACCCAAGCTATAATTCTTTCTGCCAAAGTTCGCAGGCCGCCCCCATGACTTTGGATCCGTTGTACTGCCAGATCATAAGTATCGTCCAATTTCATGGGTAAAGCCCGGAGAGCCGCCTTCACGTTCCCTATGGTAGGTTCTTTGGAAAGAGCATCCATATGTAATGGAGCAAGAAGGAACCTTTGGCTAAGAATTAGAAACGCAGGTAAAAGATACTAGGTGTGGGAAACTTACATTCCATTTGTAGTTTGTGAAATTGAATCTGCTATTTCATTTCGCAAACTAGGGTTGCGGGCGATAAAATGTGGCAATTTGGTTGCGTGTGCGGCTAAATACTTTCTCACATCCTAGTCTTTGGCGCTAATTTCAAGTAATATGGATCCTTGAAACATCGCTCTGATTTCTTTAATATCTCTTGAGGTGGCAAAAATATTCGCACCGGTCTTATTTTGTAATGCAAAGAGTTCCGTCAGAAAGGATACTCGACAACCGTCAAATGTTTGACATTCGTCAAGAGCATCCACAATGAGATAAATGCGCGAGTATTCTCCAGCCACTGAATTTAGAGCATCCAACAAATCAAGAACTGATGCTCTCGTTTTTCTTTCTAGATGACGATGAAAGAGCTTTTCCACACTCTCTGGTATATGTCGCCGACCCTGAACCAGCTGCTTCAGTATGCTAGCTAACAGGTCACAAAGCTTTTGGGTGCTATGCCGACGAAAATTGCAATATATATATGCAACCCCAGTAGTCCTATCTTCGGAAAATCTTCTAGTCAGATTGTCAATCATGAGAGACGTCAGAATTGTCTTCCCTGCTCCAGGAATACCAGGGGAGAATAGAGTCTGATTTCTGGTCGTGATCCAGTCTTGATATTCGAGGGAATTCAAAAACCATTGGCCAGTACCCGGTTGCAACTTTTCGAGGTTGTCGCTCTGTTGAGGACCGTAGTCAACTTCTGTAATCCAGTTCAGAATTTCCAAATTTGCCTTTTTTTCCAGTGCGATGTCCACCTTCTCTTTAATATCGTGAATATTACCAGACACTAAAGAGTCGTGAGAAACTTGATTTTAAGTGTGTATTAGGAAGATCACTAACTGTAAGATATAAGCTCTTTGGCTGTGTTCTCTCCGCTGAGGTCTGCTTGCTGCACAAACTCTAAGAGCTCTTTGGCACAGGCAGCAGCAGATGCCGCGGCATATGGCTGCCATCGGTCATTCTTGTGTGAATCGGCGTAATCTGAAATACCACGAATGACAACGCAAGGGAAATGGTTCATCAGCCCTGCTGCTTCCATTTCTAGGCATATTGCATTATGCCTTTTTTTTATTTCATCCCTCTTCGGTCCATGCTTCACGACGGTACTACCGGTTGCGATGATTCCATAATGAATAACTGGATTCGTATCTGGTCTCTCATCAGATTCCCTGTCAATTTCCCGTGCTTTATCACATTTCGCACAAGTCTTCCCAGAAGCATGCACATAATCGGGCTGGAAGAGCCGATCCACGTGTTTCCCAGGATATCCAAAGCCTTTCTTTTTCATGTAAGGATATCTCTCGATCATTTCATCAATGTATTGCGAGACCCTTGATTCACGCATTTCGTGCTCTGCTTCAAGACGAGAGAGTGCAGTACGCAGTGTTCGAGGTGGCCTATCCAAAGCGTACATGCTTTTAAAGGAGCCGTCCGGGAACTGCTTGCCAAAGTCATAGAGTACGACTCCACCGGTTTCCTGATCACTGCTAATTACAATATCTCCAAGCCGAATATCTTGGACATCTTCGCTCTCATAGTCGGGAAGACCAGCCCCGATGCCGACAAGCAAACCAACTCTGATGTTCGGAAATGAGTGCAGCATATCTCTAGCCACTGACGCTGCAGAACCAATACCGACTTCGTGCTTTGGTAAGCATGCGATAACCACTTTGAATGCCCTGATACGACCCAAGATGTACGTATTTTGGTCCGCAGGGTGCGGCGGGGTTTGAGGTTCACCGTATTCTTCATCCAACATGCCTTTTGCTGCGGCTAATTCGACCGGGAGAGCGCAAATCCATCCTACCATATACTCTTTATTGGTGTAAGGGGAGCGCAAAGCCTTAGGTTCGTGAGTCGGTCCATTGTCAGACATGTTTGTGTGTGCCGGCTTTGTCAGAAGGGTAACTTGCGATGATCCGATTATGAGGCGGTGGGATGGGAAAAGTTCTCATCCAAACCCCTGTACCCGGCGGGTCACAGTAAAATGGGGCTAGTCCAAGGAGGGATATAACTTCATGCTGTTTTTAGTCTACTTGTTCCTTCAATCCCAACATTAACAACAGCAAAATGGGCCGCTGTGGATCAGAGTTATCGCCTTGATCAAGGCCTCATATCTATGAGATTCGATCCCATTGTCTTTCTCATGCTAAAATTAAAGCTCTTTATCTTGAGGTGTCGGCTGTTAAACGAGATGCTGGCCAAATTGACTGGCGGTGCTTAAAAGAGCATGAGGTCATCTCCCTCTTTGGGCTAGATCATTTCTTTGGTGACCGAGTGCAGGGGTGTGGACAAGAACTTTTCGTATCCCACTGCAAGCCTGTTATCTACGGGGTGTGGATTGACTCAAGATCCCGAATTTGACTACCCGAGAGGTATGACAAGTAGACTCTGAGCGGTGTCTTAGGGTAGGGGTTTGGGTTGATTAAAAAAATGGCAGAAGACAGGGAAACGGGAAATTGAAGAACTCGCTGAGGAGATAGGAAAAGCATTCAGAGCAATGCTAGGCTGCATGCTTTGCATTATTGCGTTGAGTTATGTCAATGTTGCACTGCCCTCTATCGGCTAGAATTGCGTTGTCTCCATCGAAATAGCCCCCAATACAGATTTGGTAAGTCCAATCAATTGTTACGGAGTCCACTGTATATTCTTTCCTCAGAAATCGGGTAGAAACGCGTATGTACGATGTAATCTATTTTGAAGACGGCTGTCTGGCACTGGCCGTTAGCCATATACCGTTTGGGAAAGGCTATGCGACTGCAGTACGACTAGCCCTCATTTCACTGACATACCTCACCCACCTTTGGCCGAAATATATCCGCCTTGGTTGCGCTCCGAATAAATCTGGTTATTTGAATTTCGGAGGCTATCCGACAGTCATGCTGAAGACACAATCCCGTGGATTTATAGAGGTAACATAATGGTTTTTAAGCGTAACATAGGCTTCAAGTCATTTGAGTTACTACCAGAGATACTTTCATCATTTTGAATACTGGACTTTATCATTTGGGTGGTAGCTTTCCTGATTCACAGCTTCTGCCCTGATGCCAGAATGATAATAAACTTCTAATGAAATTCTTTTTGAAAGAGATAAGTGTAGTAATGAACATGAAAAGGTCCACTGCTATTATACTAGGGTATTTTGTGAGTGTATATTAGCATCGCTAGATGGATACTAGCCTTAAGGACTTCTGAGTAGTAGCCCGTGTCGTCTGAGTCCAGTCTGGAGGTGCAGAAATGGATATGGTCTCTACCACCCTGGGCTGTCAGATTATTCGTGACTTTTACCTGAGCGGAACCCTTTCGAGCACCAGCAAATGAAATGGGCTACCGGCACAACCCTTTTCTCTCTACGGCTGCGTCACATCGTCCGTGTCATCCGTCTAATTTGCAACAAAGTCATGCTGGTTCGTCCACCGCGCGCTAAGGCGTCCCACCCGGCCACTGAGAGGCGTCGATCAATGCGGGGTTCCCCGCGTTTTGCTGTCGGCAGCACTGATAATCCGCCTGATCTCCTCGCCGGGTAGCAATTATCCAGATATGGCGGCGGATAACAGTTATCCAGATACGCTACCCCGGCCGTCGCTATCGTCCCAGCCGTTGCACAGACAATCATTTCCCCATGCAGCAGTTCAGTAAGCCCGCGATATAGATGCAGACCGAGTATAAGAGAGAGCAATGTCTTCGATTTATCAACATGTCAGAACCAGATCCATTCAATCATCCAAGCAACACAATCAATAACAACAACACTCCTCACACACCTACACCAAACTACCAAAATGGCCCCCACGCTCAAGATCGCTGCTGTTCAAGCTGAGCCCGTCTGGAACGACCTCCAGGGCGGTGTTGACAAAGTCATCTCATTCATCAAGGAGGCCAGCAGCAACGGTGCCAACGTTGTCGGCTTTCCCGAGGTCTTCATCCCCGGATACCCATGGTAAGCGGCCTTCTTGTCCCTTTTGCCTGTACAATATTGACTTGCTCTGAAGGAGCATTTGGCAAAATTCCGTCTTTGACAATGTTAGCTTCATGAACGAATACTTTGAGAACTCTCTGGAGAGAGAGTCCAAGGAGATGGACAGCATCAGGGCTGCCGTCCGCGAAGCTGGCGTCTTTGTCGTTCTTGGCTACAGTGAGAGATATCGCGGAACTATTTATATTGCACAAGTTAGTCGATCCCGCACACAGCTCTCTTTTTCTCGTCTGAGCATGCATTGACACACAAGTTATTAGTCATTCATCGACGAAACTGGTACCATCGTCCACCACCGCCGCAAGATCAAGCCCACTCATGTCGAGCGTGCTTACTGGGGAGACGGCCAGGCTGACTCCCTCAAGGGTGTTGTTGACTCCAAGTTTGGCAAGATCGGCGGCCTCAACTGCTGGGAGCACACTCAGCCTCTTCTCCGTTACTACCAGTACTCTCAGGACGTTGATATCCATGTCGCAAGCTGGCCCTTGATCTGGGAGGCCCCAGAAGGAAAGCCCTGGCCTTACCACATCACCGGAACCGCAAGCAACAAGTTCTCGCAAGTCATGGCCATGGAAGGTGCCTGCTTCGTGATGACATGCACCGAGATCCTCACCGAGAAGGGCAAGGCCAACACCAAGCTTTCCGAGATGGGATCTGGATCATGGGGCAAGACACCTGGTGGAGGATTCACCATGATCTACGGTCCTGATGGAGCTGAGCTTGCCGAGCCCCTTGACCCTGGTGCTGAGGGAATCGTTTATGCCGAGATTGACCTTGCCGACCGAATCAAGGCGAAGCAGAACCTGGACGTTGTCGGACACTACTCACGACCCGACCTTCTCAGCCTGCAGGTTACCTCCAAGGCAGCTACTCCTGTTCACTTCAAGGAGTAGACTATGATCGGGCTGACTCGACACTGGTTTGGAGTTTGGGCGAGAGGTGTATGTTTGGGAGATATTCGTTTCTCATCTTGATGGTCCAGGTCAGGTTCTGATGACCAACCAGACAATGATATCGCGATAGCCAAATAGTTCGAATAGGCCAATCAAGAATGTTAATATGCTGATTAATGACATAATTCCCCATGTGCCTCACCCTGCCAAGCCTGCATTTGGATGGTGGCCCCTGAAGATCTTTTGCCGCATGTATCTCGCTAGTCTCTCTTTCAGCTCCTCATTTCTACTTTGGTGATTTATGTGGTTGCATTGGTGACATGAAATTCCTCGTTAAAATCGATGATCTGGTCGATGTCCGAACGTCACTGGCCCTCTCTCGTGTGTATAAATCCGACTAGGAGAACATTGAGTGAATAGTCTCTTGTATTTTATCTATCTCTTATTCACCAAAAGAAGGCTTGTTGCATTGCACAATTATAATGCGCCCGGAATCTGACGGCGGTTTTGATGAAACACGACTATGGCGGTTATCTATGAACGTTTCTGAGAATCGATTTGAGCATGATATGACCCAATGTGGTCTTAGTAAAGTTCTGATAACGGTATCCCGCATACTAAATTGTGAATTGAGTAAACGCATCTGTGGGACTCAGCAGGTTCGCAGCCACCCTGTCTGAAGGTGGTGTGGTATAGAGCCTGGAATTGGCCTTTCCAAAGTATCTAATGGCCACTCCGTTGCAAGCACATTGTTCGAATCAGACACCAGCATCATAATTCAAGTGGCGATTATGTGAGACGAACAAATGAAATGCTCGACACAGACACTGAGCCTGGACGCTTGGTGGCGAGAATGACAGGTGCATCGGGGCTTCGGCCAAACTCACGCTTCCAGCAACTGGGACAAGTCTATGGCCCACAAGGTATTCCAACTGAAGTAAATTGGCGTTTTAGTACGACTGTACCGCCAAAATAATTCCCAACAAGAGCTAGCGTCTACTGGTCTGTAGAGTTCAATCGAGCCAAGCCACGTACCTAAAGTATGGGTATTGATTCCGTCATATCGGCATCGACGGTCGCGTAAATTATAATCTGATACTACCATCATCCCAAGGGTCTGAGCACATCAGGGAGACACCTAGCTTCTACCATTGTGTTGGAAACCCGGACTGAGACACCTGCGGCTTGTGCCATTCTAGCAGTGGTGTGCACGTCCCCTTGGCTTGCGCATGGCGCCGTTAGAAGACCGATGTACTCATGTCTCGCGAGGAGCTGAGAATTGACAATTATACTTTCCAATTGCCCGATCTTCGGAATGTAGACCAATTCGGCATCAAACGTCGGCAAATGCTCCGATAGTCCGATCCATGTATATAACATTGTCTATCATGACTAAGGACATAGCTAGGGATGCCAATTGTGGCTGGCTAGGGGAGAAATAACTGGCTCGGCTGTTTTTTCGCCACCAGGGGACCCAGGCACTTCGGTGGAATCAGAAAAAAAAGCAAAAATGATAAAAGATTTGGTCAACGAACATTTCTTTTCTCCAACTCCTCGGTCGGCGTAGGCCAGGCTAGTAGTGCACGGACATTGATTCATGACGGATCGAGAGCGAGTACGTTTGGTCGTGAGCTCCATCGACTGGAATGCTCCGGGTCAGTTCCAGAACACGATAGAAAACCTGTTTCCTGAAAACGGCCGACAGTTCGCAAATGGGCACTTCGTTTGTTTGAAACCATCACCACCAGTTGCCTTTTTGCCGCACACATTTTCCGACCCGGAACAACAATACAGGTAGGGTAGACTGTAGAGGAGACAAAGGCCAACTGAATGTTGGCTGACGATTCAGCCATATCAATTCTTGTTGAATGGCCTCGCATACCATGAAAGCAATAATTTACAACAATTTCTTTGTTGGGGTGGGTTGACTCAATCACTCAATAGATGGTACTGCATTTTCATAGTCACCTGTACAATCTTCATCCAAACATCTCTAGGGAAATATAGCACCAATGCTGAATATCGCCAACGACACTTCAGTGACGTTTCCCTCTTTTGAGTTTCGCTGGACGAGATGCCAGGAATTTTCTGTTGTTTGGTTGACTAAACCCGCCCCTCCCTACGCAACATGTGGGCCATCTGCCGGACCTCCTCCGGTCCCCCGACGTTACACTAACCCAACATGTCAAGATGGACCTCGAGATGGACAGGTGCACAGACATCACACGACCTATCAACGCTTGGCGGGAGAGCTAGCCGACTTCTGAGGCTGTCATCGCAATGGGGTTTTCCAGGAGCTAGGACGAGACGAGAAAAAACTAATCTCACTACTGACGGAATTTAACAAGCTCGCCTCCGGGAACCACACGACTAACCCATATGGTGGATGGGAATTATGGGGTTTATCGATTCTGTGGACTCGGTAGAGGATGATCGACTGATGGATCCACTGCTCTGGATCTTCCCAAGGAACCGAGCATGCTCGATGGCCCAATCGTACTGAGGAAATGCTCCGCCCTTCGCCTCCTTACGTTTTTCATATAACATCGATTGCGCCCGTTCAGCGAACGGTCCGCCATTCTAAGCTTCCCCGCAGCCTGGAGCTACAGCAATCATGGAAGTTGAAACTCGTGGCCCCGGGCTCCAGATTGCAGTATACATCCTGTTGGTATCTTCATGGATTTCTGTCATACTTAGGTGCTATGTCCGAGGTTTTATGGCGAGAAGCTTTGGTATAGACGATTGGCTCATGTTAGCTGCTCTGGTAAGTTACTAGATACATGTCCCCATCACGATCCTCGACCGAGCTGACCCACACTCTAGGTATTTTTTACTCTGTATTGTGCTTGTTCACTCACTGGAGTGCATTATGGTACTGGACGACATCGTTATGATTTGTCCGAACATGATTACGGGACCGCGAGAAAGGTAAGCAGCTTTATGAGTGTATCCATTCAAGATACTGACTGATCTTTCTTAGTTCTGGTGGTTCTGCCAGATGTGGTACTGTCTCACAATGGTGGCGTCAAAAATGTCCATCGCCTATTTTCTCCTCCGAGTTACCATCAGAAAGATTGACAGGCTTCTTATCTATCTCACCATGATTCTCACCGTCGTTACCGGAATTGTCTTCTTCTTTGTCACCCTCCTCCAATGCCGGCCGATCCGATATTATTGGGATAAGAATATTGATGGGTTCTGCATCGACGTCACCATCATCATTGCTCTCACCTACCTGTACAGTGCGTTTGCTATGATATCTGACTTTACGTGTGCCATTTTACCAATGTTTTTAATCTGGCAATTGAATATGGAGCGGAGGAGTAAGCTTGCTCTTATTCCCGTAATGTCAATGGCCTGCGTGTTTGTACCCCCTCAGACCCACCTCTCTGGCCCCCTATTAACAATCAGTAGTGCCAGCTCAGCTGTTGTCATCCGATTGCCCTACGTCCCCACCTTCAGAAGTAATGACTTCCTGTGTAAGTTATTTGCAAGCCTTCACTAGATATTGGCAATCTAACACGGAGTTAGGGGCGACAATTGGTATCGCGGTTTGGTCAACAATAGAAGGTGGGCTAGCTATCACAGCTGGCAGTCTTGCTACTCTCCGGCCCTTGTTCCGAATCATCACCAACAAACTGGGATCTTCTCTAAATAAGGGATCTGAAATCCCAGACTCAGATTACCAAGGCGACCAGAGATTTTCCGGAAAGCCGAGCAAGGGATCAGGCAATCGCCCCCGAGGGCCCTTTAGCCTGACTACCTTTATGCGTCGTGACGGGGAAGAGGAACTGGAATCAGACATGGACGGCGGTACTGTCACTCACACAGATGTGGACGAGCCATCTGGTACCAAACGTGACTCTGGATGGCATCCAAGAAACCTAAAGAGCGTTAATGAAAGCGAAGAGCATTTGACAGTGCCGAATAACGACAAGGTCATGGTTACAACTACATTTAGTGTGGAGGAGGATCGAAGGTCGTAACCATCATAGGCATGTCAGGATGGAGGCCAAACGATTCTCTTCCAAACCTGCGACCGGTCTGACGGCTGTTATAAAAGTGTATTTTCTCTTACGAATAATAAATGAGAAAGCGGTGGATAAACCACTACAGCAAAAAATAAATAAACAAACACCGCATACTATCATTCTTCCGATGCTTGCTCACTCCCTCCTTTTGAGTGTTGGTTTAATCAACACTGCTGTTGCCATGCCATTGGATTAATGGTGCCTTGTTGCAGCAACTTACGATAGGAGGCGACCGTAGTCACTTCATGCATACCCTTGAATTTATAACTGAAGCGACTAAACAGAATAAGAACATGGAAAGACATGGATTGTTCTGATTAACAAAATCGGGATTGATAAACAATTCATTAAACAATTCTTCATCGTATTCTACAGCGAACTACTGGAGCTAGAGATAATTACTGGTTGCCATTGTTGATCAAAAGGTTCACGGTGTCTGAGCCGGCGCCGGTAATCACTCCCTTCAGGGCCCTTGATGCGATATAGTCGCACAGGCCATTGGCACTCTGGTTCAATCCCAAGAAATAAGCCCCCAGACCTGCGACGTGAGGAGAAGCCATGGATGTGCCGGAGATCGTGTCCACACCACCGCCAGTCCAAGTGCTGGTGATGTTGCTACCAGGAGCCAACACGTCCACCAGGGATCCAGTGTTGGAGTAGTATGCCAGGGTATCGTCGGAGTCGGTTGCTCCGACAGTGCATGCACTGGCCTCGGAGGCGGGGGAATATCCTGAAGTGTCGGCACCGTCATTACCGGCTGCGACAGCCAGGAAGAGCCCTGCATTGACAATGTTGGCTGCGGCGGCGTTCACAGCAGCAGAGTATGCACCTCCCAAAGACATGTTGACGACTACTCCTCTGGGGCAGTCTTTAGATGCAGCATCTTCAGCGACAAAGTCCATGCCTGCGATAACTCCGGAGCTGATTATTTAATTAGCTACGTATCAATGTAAGCGGACGAAATGTTGGGCTTACTTGGTGCCTTCTCCATTGTCATCGAGGACCTTGACTGCGAAGAGCTTCGTCTTTTTAGCAACTCCGTAGGTGGCAGAGCCGATTGTCCCTGCTACGTGGGTGCCATGTCCTTGACCATCAGTGTTGCTGTTGTCCGCATAATTGGCAACAAAAGTTGCACGACCCTCAAATTCCTTTGGTTGAAGTTAGCATGAGTCGAAGTGGTATTATCCAGTTTGACTTACCTCATGATCGACATCAATTCCAGTATCAATGACATAGGCGCAGGTTCCGGCGCCGGCGGTGTTATCGTAAGTGTAAGTGGTTTCTCCCGGCTGAGAGTTGGAGATGCGAGCAAGACCCCAGGTGGCGTCTTGCTGGGTGGCAGTAATAGTGACGATGGCATCTTGTTCAATATACTCGACCTGTCATTGATTTAGTCATCTTTCACTGCAAAGGTTTGTGAAGTATTCTGCATACATCTGGATCACTGCGCAACTTGTTCAATTCCTCAGAAGAGAGACTCGCGGAGAAGCCATGGAAGCGGTTCGAGTATTTGTAATCTGCGTCGGCCTCAATAGAGGTAATGGCCGCATCTACAGCAGTCGCTTTGACACCGTCTCTTAGCTTGACAATGTACTTGTTTTCGACAAGCGGAGCGTTCCGGGGAACGTGGATTGGTGCTGGTGATTCACGCTTGGCTGACATAGCCAAGGCGAGAGGGAGGAGTGCAAGAAGAGTTGCTGAGCGCATTTTGATTGAATGAGCGTGAGTATTTATATCAAAAAGAATGACAAAGATATTTGTTGCAACGAGTGTAAGTTGTAGATGTAGTGAGAGTTGATTGAGCTTGATGAGTAGAATCGACTTGATGGCCAGACAAAGGGCAGCTATTTATCGATTGAAGTTCACAGTGTTAAGGGTTGTTGGCATGATGCAATTCTTCCTTTCTCTCGAGAATTGCCGATCATTCCTTACCGAAGCTTTAGGAGATGAGGATCTTGATGCTGCCGGTAGGATTCTCGTCTGTAGTCCAACCATCATCTGTTGCCACTAGCAAAGGGGCCAGCTCAATCTCCGAGATAGCGAGACAAGAAGTGTCCTCGCTAGGATCGGATGTTTGATAGCATCTCCCAATGGCACTCGTCTGGGGGACCTTTGCCAAGTAAAGTCGCGGCGCAAGTGGGCTGCGGGCCGATATCGTTGCCTCCTTGATCCTCGATTTAACGAAAGTTACACGTTCATTGGATCCATACGGTTCTTGGCAAGGCCAGGATTGCTGCTGGTACACCGCTTGACCAGGGGCTTGCATCGCACCGTCCGCCCGATAAGGTTATTTCCCCGCCGTGCATTGGACATGGATGCTCCTTGTTATCGATCGATGGCTTCACCATCAATTATGATTCACGATACCCTAATTATCCACTCTTGCAGTAAGGAGGTAGAAGCATGCGGGAAATCTTGGTCAATAGCAAAAAGAATTCTCCAGGGCAGCCATAAATATTTTTGCCTGTATTTCCTTAGAGTATCATTGTCAAGCATCCCAGCCGGCGCGACGCCAAATCAATCACCGAGACGATAACGCTGCAGATCAACGGCACTTGGATCGCATACCTAGTCGCTACGACCCCGTAGGCCGTTGCAGATGGCGTTGCCACTTAAAACACCAGACGCATGAATTGGGAAGGTGCATTTATACAGGGGTCAATCAAGGTTGTGGGCTGAACAGCTTTGCCTCTATTGTCACTTCTGATTGGCCAGTTAGCTGAGATGAACACGCTCGAACATGGGCGAATGAGAAGCCGTGGTTGAGCATATTGGCCACCACTTTACTTGAGCTTGTAACAACCAACGAAAAGTGTCTTGGCGATCTTGGATGAAACGATTTCCTTCAACAGTTGACTGTCCTTCAATTGGAATTCAAAACCCACTTTCTTTTATCATCACTGGAATTGGGAGCGAAATCACCTTTTCGTGTTCAGAAATGATAGCACCCTCCTCGCCGGCATAGACCAAGCCGCAAGTGTAATCAATTCCCTTGGGGCAGAAGCCAGTTAACATAGCTTATTGAACATTTGATATGCTAGGGCGAATTCTCCGCAGCCAACTTCGGGGGTTGGTCTCCATTTCTCAAGTGGCACAAAAGGTTTCTACTTCATTTCCTTGTAACATTGTCGAACTGAGTAGATTCCGGTGTCTGAAGGCGACGAGGCTGGACTAATTATGGCGCCAATTGAATTATCGCTCACCGCCCCCCAAGCCAACAAATCTTGACCACATTCAACGGCGTCTGCCATCCATGAAACGCAAGCAATTGCCCATTTCCCAACCTCGCACTGCTGAGCTTCTGATTCTACCATGTCAAGCATTCTATAGAATGCTTCCTGGGGGTTACCCCCTCGTTGCACTGCGGAAGTCGAGTAATCGCGCAATATGTTTAGATAGCCATTGTGTATCTCCGGATCACGGTCAAAACGAGGAGGAAAGTGAGTATCGATGATGTAAGAAGTAACATCTGGTTTATCGGGCGGCATCAGACTCTCTAGCAGAGAGGCAGTGCTGTACCGCGGTCCATATAGGTGAAGCATTTGGACCATGAGGTGGGCAACCAGGGGTTGGATATCCCCTGTAGTAGTTGTATGCGAGATGGTATTAACCAGCTGCCCCCGTAGCAGTAGCGCGATGTAAGTGTCCGCACAAGAATAGCCATTGGCGTAGGCCGCAAGCACGAAATTTAAACCAGAACCGGTAGCATCAGCGACAGTATCGTTGAGATCGTTTGCCAAAACGCCGTCCCTGGCCTGTATCTCGTGAATTTCGCTTGATCCACGAGATATACGCGCAGCTAAAGACCAAACGTGAGCTGGTATCACGCCCGAGTCCACATAGCGCAACCAGAAATACTCTGTCAGATCAGGAATGCTTGTCTGGCCTCTGAAATAAGCTTCGCGACTTGGGCGCGTTGCGATTAATGAGCAGGTGAACGCAATGAGGCCGAGGTCGGTGGGGGCAGTTCCAATGGCATGTTCCAATAGTCTGACTGTCGCCCGTTCTTCTAATTCGTCCGTGTACCACTCTGCTTCAGCTTGGGAATCTACCGTGCGTAACTCGGCGAAGAGCATTAGAATACTATCTTCGGAGATAAGACGGGCATTGTTGATCCGCCCCTTGAGAACGTTCTCCATCCAGCCATGGTTGTATACATAATGGCTCAGGTGGATGACTCGATCGACGTTGAAGCCTGTGGCTTTGGTAATAGCGTGGAACTTGGCCTCGAGATCTGTAACTCGACCATACAGCTTTCGTAGTATCCCTTGGCATTCAGCTCGAGGCGTAGAGTTCGCTAGTGCAATTACCTCATGAGGTATCCAACTTTCCAAAGCCATCCTCCCCTTGTAGTCGAGAATTTGGCTCAGCCATAGCTCGCAGAAGCCCCAGGGGATATCTGGTGTTAGACAGTCGGCTGAAGTGAATAGCCGTGCTGGTAACACTTTTCTGTGTCCAGCACTAGCCTCTGTATTAAGATCAAGTGGGACACCTCCACTCTCTATTGTTACATCAATGTGATCTGACAAGCCAATTCGATCCCCAATTCTTTTACTGGTGTCCAGAGCTAGCTGGGCAAGATGGCGCCTGGATTCTGGTGACAGGGGCAATTTATCAGCACAGCTGTATTGAACTTCAGTAGCTAGTCGTGCTAACTTGAGGGCCCGGTCTCTCTGGTGAGGATCATCGTGGAATGTTGAGGATTGCATCTCTGACATATTCTCTGGCGGGTTGGGTCAGGTAGATAGATGGCTGTTAGTATTGTGGATTGAAGTCAACTTAATGGCTCCCACTGGGCGAAAGCAAGATTGATATGATCAGAAGTTAGATAGAGAATTTCTACAGAGCATATACACTTGCTCTTGTTCGCCTTAGCTGCGGAGGTAATTGGAGTTAGTCTTAAAAGAGGCCTGGAATACATAGCGACTTACTGAACTTGCTGTTAGGGAGCAATGACAATTGTATTCTGAGTGAACCTTTAATGTGGGTTGAGATAACAAGATGCAAGGAAGGTGCCGAAAATAAATTAGGTGAGAGAGATTTGGATTTTATAAAGAATAGAGTAGAACCAGACTAGCTAAAATTGGAGCTGCCATGTCATACTCTAGCAGTATATTTCAGCCTATTTCGTTCTTCATGTTTTAAGGGTCATCTTGTATTTCACCAAGATGAGTCAAGACTTCCCAAGTATGTATGAGACAGGGATGACATGTGATCAAGGTGGATGACTGTGATAAGATGTGATTAGAGTGCCGGCTGAATAGGGTGTGATGAGATTTGGTGGCATCTGCCGCGTCTTGTGACCCACATCAAGAGCAGATTAACAACTGCCTGAGCTGGTTGGTATGTATAGAATATTCTGTCTCATCTGGTTTGATGCTTGGCTTTTCATGCCAGTGGGACTTTGCTTTCAGGCGCCATCCATTGAAGGCATATGATCGACAGCTCCAAGGAATGTACGAACTACCTCACTCTCGCAGCTCCAGTTTGCTTTTTGTGATCCATGGTAAAGACTCGACTTGTTTCCCTGGGGTTCAACCGTGTTTTTGTGGAGACGCTAAAGTGTTTCAATTGCTGGAGCTTTCTACACCCTGTAGCATCGCTGTCCTGGATAACTATGTCTAGTAGCAAAATAGATTCTGAAAAACGACCAATGGACGCCTTCACGAAAGATTAAAATCTAGTTGGTATACTACATTTTATTGTTGATAATATTATAAGTAATACATGGAATTGCCCGAGGAGGCATCTTAGGGACGAGTTATTAATCTGGGTAGGTAGGTCAGTAGCCCGCCCATTGTGCATACCGTGTTGCAGCAGGTCACTTGCGTCGCCAAGTGGAGTAATGGCTCTGAATTTAAGCCGAACGCCAAGACATTGACGTGAAATAATTTCCGCGTCTTTCTTTCACCCGTATTCTTTACACTGATCCGTTAAGTCTTATAGCCATTGTATTACTTAAATGGAACGCAATCGCGTTGTTGCATTATGTCTTCATCTCTCTTCTTTCCCAGCCCCTTCCCTACTTGTATCGTTTGCATTACAATAGCAGAAATCACAGGCAAGATCTCAGGCAAGCTAGACGTCGCCTCCACTCCACTAATCATACTGGTGATGGTATTATGAGGTCTCTCAAATCAGCCACGAATTTTGTGATCAGAAGGAGAGTGCCGCATGTCTTTTCGTTCGAAGAAGCGTCCATACAGGCCAAAGAAAGCCAGTTCAACGGCTTTAATGCTATTGAGGTGGCTGCTGCCGCGCATTAGGTTATCTTCTACGGAACTCTGTAGACAGCCAGAGATATTGATTAAAGAAATATTGATTAGCCTAGAATCCCAATACTTCATCCTCCCGACTGATTCTATAGACGAAGCGTTACCAATTAGCCTAATATCTAGTCCGAATGCCGAGCTGAAATGATCGACCCCGTGACATTATATTAATCGACGACACTTTCTACAGCTTATCCTGAGAACGAACGGTAAAAATACGTGGTGTATGTGCAGGGGCCTTCAAGGGCCATATTGGCCTGGCCATTTGAAACCCGTGAGACGCCGAGTTTCTCGGCGTGCTCTTGATTCGGCGCTGGGCGAATTGTACTCAACTTATATTGCTCTGTTTCTTCATCCCCTGTCTCAGTGTTGTGTCACTACTACCACTAGTTCACCGTTCGGAACCCGATGCCGGCTGTGGTTACACTCCGACAAGACCCGGCAGATGGACGTGGCGGGGTTTATTATCGGCAAATGCGCTGTCGGGGAATATCAGTCTATGTATGACCCATACCGAATTGGTTTGCAATAGCTTCCAATTGCTCCAAATTTCACTGTGATGGTGTCCGTAATAGGTCCCAGGAGTGCGTTGCAAAGGCTACCATGGTTTTTCATCACTCCCCTGCCCTTTGGGGAACACCTCTTGGTCGCTCTAGGCTTTCAGGAAGTGAGACGCCCAGAAGCTCGGCAGAATGTTTGAGTCGGACTCACATATTCAACCGAGGTTTTGGACGTTGTCGGCAAGGTCTGTAATGTAGGGTGATGGAACAAGTGGCGCTTTTAGTGTACAGCGGCGTCTCTTTCAGCTATGAAATGACAGGGAGTTTTCCAATGCAGAAGATCAGCAATGCAGATCATACAACATGGAGAGAAATTGGGCAAGACGAGCGGCCTAATATTCGCAAACTTTAATATTGGCATTGACCAATATTTGCCCTGGAATTCGTAACCGATGTTGCGTGGGGCAAATTGATCTGCAGGGACCAAGCCAAACCGAGCTCTCGACTGTTTTGCTGATGTGCACTAAAGTGATCGCTCCGTGTGTCCCCGATCCACTAGCATCCACTGTAAGATTCAGTTTTTTTTCTGACTCTGAGAGTCGAGTTCATTCAGTGAAGGCAGTGTCGTTAGTGGACTAGTTTGTTTGCTCTATGGTCTCTATGCGACATGAGGGGTCTGGCAGCCTTGTGGTCGCTGGAGCTCTGGATGTGTCGCCGGTACAAGCTTATAGAGGTAGGTAGGACAGTTATCCAACTAGAAAGACATCGCCACTCTACAGATCATGGTTACTTGCGGCAATGGGATGCTTCTCTAGGCTTGAGGGAGAGATTCATGTGATTTCTCATCTATCTTTCATGCGATGGCAATGCAAGAGAAACGGACGTTGGCACTCAATATTTGCACACAGCTACTGGAAGCGTGGGACTTGGGATGTTGACGTAGAACGACTCGACAGTTCTGACACAGCCCATCGGTGGGGTATCGAATTCTGACTCGAATATTCTTAGCATGCGTCAGAACTCGGGGATTCACTGTCTGCTAATTTAGTGAAGCACAAAACCCGCGGCCGGGCCCTGTTTTAAACTTTAGCCGACAGGCGAATAAAACGTGGCTGATCCAGCGTTTCCCTTGCCCATGTCAAATTACCATGTCGCGCAAATCGCAATGCGCACCCCGCTAATTCATGGTGCACTGCCGGAGTATTTTGGTGATGGTAACCCCCCTGTCCACCACGGACGGCCCAAGTGCCGAGAAGCACACGCACATGCAAAGCCTCCGAGAGCTGGCGGCCGAGTCATGCGTCATAAGGCGAGAAATAGGCAACGCTTCAGCTGAAATCCACGGCATGCAATAGGGGATGAGCACAAGAGCTAGGCGAAGATTAGAATAGCATTAGTCCTCAAATATCATCATATACTAGGCAATTCTATCAAGTGATCTGAATTCCGTTCTTATTCTATCATACGTGACTCTCCAAGCCCTGAATCCATCAACGAAGAGTATTCCGCAGCTGACTGCCGACCCAGTGTCCGATGACAACATTGAAGCACATCGATCATAATCGGGTTTCGGCTTGATTCATCCATCACAGCAAGCATCAACATGGATTACAAGGCCCCAGGAATCGCAGACAAGGGCACTATCGTTGTCGGCGTCCTCTGGGCTGAAAATGTCTTGAGCTACATCATCGTTGGGCTACGATTGTACACTCGCCGATTTGTTAGAGGGTCCATTGGTTGGGATGACCTCTGCCTGGCAATAGTTGCCGTGAGCCTTCATCCCTGTCTCCAGTTTATGAAAAGTAGCTAACCTTTGATGTATCAACCAGCTTCTTATGACCATTTTCGCCGCGTTAACCACGGTCTCTGCTGTTCATGGAATGGGCCAGCATGCCGACGACTTAGAGACTCCTCAGTTTTCCAAAGCGATGTTCTTCTTGCTTTGTGCCCAGTTTGTTGTCTCCCTTGCCATTGGAATGGGAAAGGTGTCCGTGGCTGTATTCTTACTGCGCATCGTCACCGTGACTTGGTGAGTCAACTTATATCCATGGGGCGGATTGTTGGCATTCAATGGATTCAGAAGCTAACTTGCTGTTTTCAACAGGCATCGATGGTTTCTCTGGTTCTGCATCGTATCCATGATGGCATTGAGTGTTCTTCTATCCATCAGCGTCTTTGCCCAGTGTACCCCTGTGGAATCGATTTGGAATCCCGTCCTGGCAAATGAAAAGATTTGTCACATCAGTCTCGTTGTAGTAGCCTTCATCGATTGTGGTAAGCAAAACATCAAAAAATCCTGAGAAATGGATACATTTCCAACACTTAATTATCTTAGCCTATGCTGCCATCATGGATTTCGCGTTGGCAGCGTTCCCCTGGTTTGCGCTTCGCGGCTTGAAAATGAAGCGCAAGGATCGTATTGTTATCTGCAGCTCCCTAAGTCTCGGAATCTTGTATGCCAATTTCCATAAGTCCCTGAGCATGTTGTTGCGAGCTAACTTGTGTAAGCGCCGGTATTTGTGGCATCATCCGGACCGCTGGATTGAACGCTTTGACGAATTCCACCGACTACCTTTGTACGTATGGATCTCCTTTTCTCCCATTGCACTATTCTAACCCTTAATTGTTCCTAGACGCCACCTCGGACTCGGTCATTTTGACTTCCACTGAAGTGACGACAACCGTTGTATGCATCGCCCTACCCGCGCTCCGACCCCTCTATAACAAGATCCGCGGCCAAGAGTCAAGCCTGGCCGACTACCAGCAGCACGATGACTCGGCTTATGGGACCGGCCCCTCGTATAATCTCAACTCTTATCCGGGTACACGTGGAGAGGACGGCTTGACGCAACACAACAACTTTGCCAGTGCTAAAGCATCACTGGCGAAGACGAAGGCAAAGAACCACAGCGACGAAACCATTTTGTTGCCGGGCGACGGCAAAAGCATTATGCGAGTCCACGAGGTTAGCGTCTCATATGAAACCGCGCACTCAGACCATCAGGTTCCTACAACACCGTCTGTCGAAGTATAAGACATTTACACACCATTCCGAACTCTGAATAAATATCCCAAAGAATCTATACTTTTTCTTTTGCTTATCTATATTCACTTGGCTGCCAATAGTACAACGCCAAGTTGCTTTCGATAATTATAATACATTAGTGTTCCCGGCTTTCTATACCAATAAGACCTCGACCGTAGCTTTTGCATGTATCTCTCACACGCTGACGCATGAATGTTTGCTGAAAATTTTATTTCAAGCATAGTTACGAAGAGGCACCATCAGTGAATGGGTGGATCTCATCGCCGATCTGTTCGTGATTTATGACCCAATCGTCGTGGAAGCATGAGCACATGCGACACATGCGACCATACCCACTAGAAAATACGGGATCCCGTCCGCTATCCCATAGTCAAGCTGGTGAGGGGCGGTCTAGTAGTTGGGTCGGTGACGACCAGCGAAGCCCCGCTGTTGTATGTTGTTGGCCTTAAATTTTTTTGGTGGTGGAGTCTGGCAACCTAGATGCTCTGGGTCCATTATGCACTATGCCTAACCCAACCACCGCCAACTGTCAATAACCCACAACACGCTACTCAGCGTCCCATTTGTCTTCCT